>VZTT01051018.1:35739-45976 GCA_013400855.1 Buphagus erythrorhynchus
AAGAAAAGCACTTATAAGCAAGGAGGCAGTTTGTACTTCCTGACCCAAATTACTAATTGGCAACTGTTTGTTTAATGAGTGCCATTGTAGCTGGAATATCCTCCACCCAGCTTGTTTAAACAAGAGGCTTATAATTATAATCATGTGTGACGTCATTATCATCACCATTTCCTTATCAGCAGATTGATTTTACAAGCAGAGGATTTTGATCTCTTGATTTGATCAGGCAGGAAATGGACTTAGGTCAATGGGGGGCAGGGGAAGGGAGTAGAGACAGAGCTATTCAGAGCCTGGGTTCAGCAGTGAGTTAGTGATAGGGGATGGAAATTGGCAGCAAATGCACAGAATGCAACTGTAACTGAGCACTCTCTGATTTGATACAAATGGTGGGTTTGAATAAATTATATTGCTTTCCTGTGATTGTAATTGCAGGTTGAATATTTGTAAAATTTATTTAATTCTGGCATTTCAGCCAATTTCTGTCCTGGAATTTAGAAATGTGGTTTAATTTATAAATGTGGTTCTTAGTTACATAATCTCTGTTTGGATTTGTCTGAGTGTTGTTGTCATCATTTATTTTTCCTAGTTAACATTTATGGGGCAGGTTGGAGGAAACTCCAGCACGGAGGTTGGACTCCAAAGAGTCTTTATTTCCATGGTTATTTGATTTGTGAGCAGTTCAGGAACTGCTAGAGTTCCTGCATTACTGCTGTCTGATTCACTGTTGTGAACAGCAGTGGTATTATGTTGATCTCAGTTCACTGAGTGGGAAAGTGAAGGAAGACAGATGGAACCATCTCGTGAGGGGAGGAAACTTATAATATGCTCATTGTAGAAGATCAGTTTCTTTCTAAAAGCAGGTCATAATTGATTAAAAAAACCCTTTTCTTTATTGTGTACATAGGCTTCAATATTTTCCCATATGTTATTCAGTCAAGACAATTAAAGCATTTTATATTGAGCTATGATTAAGTGACAGCACTCACAAAGGAAAATTTTGGTTGCAGTGGGGGGAAGCAGCTTTCTGAATTTTTGAAATTGTTTCTTTATCCCAAAGTGATGGGCTACAGTCTGTAAGTGATAAATGTTTCTTAAATGGGAATGGCATTCTCAATCTCAAAACATGCTTTGGAAGGAAGAGAGAAGGTGGCTGCTCTGCTAAGTTGCTGCCTCTCTGAATCAGAAGTTTAAGGTCTGATGTATTTAGTTAAGATGGGAGAAAAATATCAAATTATTTCATAAGCAGTGCAACTAAAGAACACTGGCTTCTTATGATTAATACCCTAAGTTCAAGCACTCATTCCTCCTCTCTTGTGCATGCTGAGGAGATAGCAAACTGCCTTCCTGCATTCCCTGGTCATTTGGAAGGACAAAGGGCAACACGTACTATGGTGGACTGCTTCTCAAACGCTACAAGACTGTCAAAAATTTCCTTTTCCCTCCCTGGAGAAATTATTTTGGATCTTTCTTCTGGAGGTACTCACAGTACCTATTGAGAAATTAACATCTTTGAGAGGTCTAATCTTGTGTCAGATATGACTAAAGTGTGTTCAAAGCTGGGGTGAAGGAGATGAATGGGTCAGCCTATACTCTGCATAAACTTCATTTCCATAGCGAGGCTAAAATTAATGTAGGCTGTAGCTTCCTGACTTTTCCTTTGCATAAAAATTTCATGGGTCAGAGCAGCACACAGCCTGTGGATAATCAGATAGAGAGTGGTGAGATACAGGGAAATCATCAGTACTTTTCTTTTTTTATCCCTAGCCCAAGAGGACCTCGTGCTACCTATTCTGAGTGGCTGTCCAGGATGGGTGGGAAAGCACAGGGCATCTCTCGATACCATGCCATGTACAGGTAGGTTTCAAAAGTGAACTGCATGTGAAATATAGAAGCTAGAGTGTGTGCACACACACAGAGATGTAGAAATTCCAGGAAAAAAAAATATGATCTGCATTATAATATGATGTTTAGATGTGATTTTTGCTCATTTTACTGCTCATTTTACTTCCTGGAGATGCTTTGCAAAATTCCTCTAGCCAAAAATCCTGCCAGAGTACAGGAATGCTTCCAGAAGCTTGCTCACTTCCTTTAGAAAGTGTCTAGAAGCAGATGCTGCTCTTCAACTTAATTTTCTAGGCATCTTGTTCCTGATTATGCAGTTAGGTAGACTGCTTCAGAGCCTGAGCATCTGCTGGAATTGGACAGAGAAAATCACCATGATTCACTGAGAATTGAAGAATATTTCATGGTTTAGGTTCCCAACTTGAACATCCTCTCAGAGGAATTTCCACACCTACCTAGATCTAGCACTGTGGGTGGTAAAGTGAAGTGTTTAGAGCATTTCTTATAAGCTTGTAACCCGTTTAAGTGTCTTGCTTTTTAAAGGAAAACTTTGTCTCATTTAACTGAATTAATACTTGTATTCAGATCCAGAATATGCTTTTGTAGTAATTCCCAATCACCCCCACTCATCTTCAGTCTGCTGCATCAAAGGCTGTCCTTTATTTCTCAACTCTGCTCCTTTCAGAGGGAAGTAGACTGAAAGGAAAGCACCTGGCACATTTCAGTTCTCACAAGCATTCAAAACTGGATATGGGCTACGACCAAACTTCCTTCCGCAAATCTGCATGGCATGAGTGCCCTCAGCACCAGTTCTTCAGTTCTGTTGCTTCCCCTCTGCTGCACTACTTTGTAGTGTCAGTATAGCCTCAGCTTGCTGCTGAAAGATGTAACTGGGGCCTTAATTCCTCTGCTTGGAAGAGACTGTCCAGACAGAAAGAAGATGATTGCATTGCTTTATTAAAACTTATCCCATCAACTTAATTTGGAGGAGAATACACAAAACCACATACTCTTTTGGATTTAGAAATAACAGTCTTGGAAATAACTGTTGAGAGAAAGAGGGAGGATGGGACACTTCTAATATCAGAGGAAGTTTGGGGGGTGAACCCTTTGTGGCTTGCTGTACTGTTTACTGGAGTAGGCATCGCACGTTGCTGCGGTCATGAGCATATCTTGACTTTCAACATCCAGCGGGCTGTTATTGCAGCAGCCACCTTTATTTCTCTGCTACTCTGCAGGAATGCCAGCCGTACAGAAGCAGTCACATCCTTCAAAAGCAGGGAGAGCAGCGTTCCAGAAGACCTGCTGCGGTAAGTGCTGCTGATGGCTGCACATTGTGAAACAAATGTTGGTGTTTCTCTGCGTTCAACGAGCGAATTCTGTTTTGTTAAGGCGAGCCTTCGTGAAAATGAGCACATCTCCCGAGGCCTTCCTGGCCCTGCGCTCCCATTTTGCCAGCTCCCACGCACTGATGTGCATCAGCCACTGGATACTTGGGATTGGAGACCGGCATCTGTCCAACTTCATGATTAACAAGGAGACAGGTGGCATGGTGGGAATAGACTTTGGATACGCTTTTGGTGCAGCCACACAGGTATTTGTTTCCAACTAATTTGTTACAGCTTTTGCATTTGGTATGTGTGATTACACATGTGTTCTCAGGATTAAATTTGATGCTTTTCAGGTTGCCGTTGTTCTAGTGCAAAATAATCTTTACAAGTTATTTCTAGTCAATTGAATAAAATATCTGAGACCAGATACTCTCAGACAAGCAGTGAGCTGTGGAAGTCCACAGAGTCAATATGGTGGTGTTTTACGTAGTTCAACCGTGGTTTCAACCACTATCACTGCATACTCATGACTAGAGCTTTGATGTCACAACTTGGCTCAGTTCTACTTTTGTGTGTTATTTTCAGTGAAGTGACAAAGAGGGTTTCAAATCTAAAGAAGAATAAAATATTCCCATTTAATCCTTAAATTCCAAGGCTTCTTACTTCTTGTTTTCTTTTGACTGTCCTTCCTCTTGGCTAGTTCTTGAGTGTGCCTGAGTTGATGCCCTTTCGCCTGACTCGCCAGTTTGTTAACCTGATGATGCCAGTGAAAGAGTGGGGACTCATTTACAGCGTGATGGTGCATGCCCTGAGGGCTTATCGTTCAGATCCAGACCTCCTCATCAGCACCATGGATGTGTTTGTAAAAGAGCCTTCTTTGGACTGGAAGGTGGGTTTTTGTCCTCTTCCGTTTTCTTCATGTGAAAATTCTTAAACTGTAATAAGAATAAAACTGATGAAAAAGGAAGTATTCCTTGAGGCTCACTCTCAGTACTCCTTTTATCTTTCTTTGTTTTATTAAGTTCTCAGAGAAACTGAACTGTAAAGTATTTTAAATGACAGAATTCTATATTGATGCACAAAAACCAGTAGCATATTATCTGTGTTATCAGTGTACTGTTCTTTATCTTTCATGATAATCCTAAAGACATGGATAACTCTTGATCATGTTGTGTCACAGCACCAGCATAAATATTTTCAACTTTTTGCATTCAGCCTCTTAAATTTACATAACAGCACTGTATACATCAAACTAATAGTTACAGAGAAAAAAATCTCAAACCAGTTGCACTTCAGTAACTTCAGCTGTAAATTAAAGTCATAGGCAAGTTAGATATTATCTCACTGCTTTGTCCTCCACTGCATCTGCAGTTAAGATACTGGCTTGACTTGCTATGATCTGTGGCTTAAAAGGCTTTTTCAAGTGTGTGATTTATGATAAATGGGACAAATACGTTTTCTCCTTAGAACTTTGAACAAAGACAGCTGAAAAAAGGAGGCACGTGGATTAAGGAAATAAACACATCTGAAGTAAACTGGTACCCTTTGCAAAAGGTCAGCTATGTCAGAAGAAAGCTTACAGGTGCCAATCCAGCAATAATCACTTGGTAAGATGCTCTCCTTTTGCTTTACACTGCTCCACTAAGAGCTTTGGAAGGCTCCTGTGTCAGATTTTGCTCCCTTTGGATAGAACAGCAGCTAGGAAAAGAGAAGAGACAGGGCAAAATTTCAGCAAACCTTCTGTCAGAATCATTTTGGTCCACATACAAGCTCTCTGAATCACTCTGCCAGCCAAAACACCAGATATCTCCCTGTGAGTTTTCTTGCTCCAGCTCAGACCTTCTGAGCAGTTTTACTGCTCCTGGCAACACATGCCTCCCCTTCCTGTCAGGCTGCTTAATCTCATACTCCTCAGTCCCACTGTTCTTTATGTTTGTCTCCACTGCTTTTAGGGTAGGGATAATATTTAAATTAATATATGCTTCTGGTGGATGATTGCTTGAAATGGAACCTGTACTAGCTGTAAGGGAGGCATGGAGGAAAGCTGCTTACAAGAAACATCAAATTCAAATCTGGTGGCATTTTCAGGTTATTTATGTCAGTCTAGTCAAGTCTGGCTCAAACCAGAATGTCTTTTAAGTTCAGTTAAAAGTACAATTAATCCCTTCCATCCTCTCTTAAAAAGTCATTTGGATTAATCAGGGGAAAGACAGAAAAGCAAAGAAAGCAAGCCTGTTTTAAAACCATACAAATATTGAAAAGTGCAGGACTTGGGAGGAGTCCCTTTTGCGGTCAAGGCTGAACTGGAAAAGGCAGCAAAATACTTGTTACAGGCACAAATCGGGAGAGCAGGTAAAGAGATCAACAGCTTGGATGTGAACTGCTGCATCCTTCTTTCAGCTGGAGACTTTTCACAAAATTGGCATATTCATGGTAAATATCCACTACTGAAGAACCCCTGAAACCACCAGTCTTCACTGCCCAAGCCTTCTACAGCTCTTGAGCAGCCTCCACATCTTGATCTCAATTCAAACTTTATTTTTCAAGTGCTGTTTTGTATTTTAAAATCCATCTCAGATGTTTTTGCTTGTTTCTTTTAGTAAGAGCTTATTTTTGTGTTCTCAATTTCAGTGATGAGCTGCGCCTGGGCTATGAGAGGTCACCTGCTTATAATGATTTTGCAGCTGTGGCTCGTGGTAACCCTAATCATGATATCAGAGCCAAAGAGCCCGAGGATGGACTTTCAGAGGAGACCCAAGTGAGATGCCTCATCGATCAAGCAACAGACCCCAATATTCTTGGCAGAGTCTGGGAAGGATGGGAACCCTGGATGTGAAGATCTGGATGTGCCATCTACAACCCTGTCTGCCAAGGGACCTGTACCCTAAAACACAGCTGAAACCAGATCAGAATTTTAAGGCCAAAAAGGAAAAAAAAACTCTTAACTATTTTTATCACCAGTAAACTTGACTAGCAAAGAAAATAAACTTTTGTATTAAAGCTGTATTCAGTGATTTTTGTTTCTTTTTTAAAAGTTATTTTTCTTGTGTGTGATTCTGTAACAAAGCAGCTTTATTGTCTTTGTGTTAAAATCAATATAGAAAGAACTGGAGAGGCTCTAGAGCTTAAAGATTTATTTGAAAAGCACTGAAATCCCTCAGTGGAAAGCACATATTCATACCCTGCCAACTTGTTCAGTGATGTAGTGAGTCTGTGTTTTTCTTATACAGAGACCTTGATGACAATCAGCTGAAACCACTCTACAGCCACATATTTGTATTTAAAACTTGAAGATTTTTGTATCAGTAGTATCAGTTGACCACATGGTGAAATTAAGCAGAAAATGGCTCTTAGCTCTAGATAATACCTAAAGTATCTGAACAGCTCTTTCTTTTCTGGATAATGAGATAGTAATGATGAGACTGTTTTTACCAGTTAGAGGTTATACCCTGTTATCTTTGTCCTTTGGAAGTCTGCACTGCTCACACTGTTTTATTTCCAAACTATTGTTTGGCCCAAGCCAGAAGCTGGCAGAGCTGAGCACGGTAAGCTTCTTGCCATAACTGCAGCACAGAACAGGAATGTCTACTGCACTTCGGAATTTGCATATTCCAAACTGTGGAGGTTGTGCCAGATGTCACTTTGTCTCCAGCAGCCAGTTCTCAGGTGTGCTGGGTTTGGCTGGGATTGAGTTGGTTTTCTGCAGAGTAGCTGGAGTGGGGCTGTGGTTTGGATTTGTGTTGGAAACTGTTGATAACACAGGGATGTTCCATTATTGCTGAGCAGGGCTTGCACAGAGACAAGGCCTCTTCTGCCTCTCACACCGTGAGAGGAGGAGTCCAGGGCTGCACAGGCAGGATAGCTGACTCCAGCTGACCCAAGGGCTATCACATACCATGGGGTGTCATGCTCAGCATGTAGAGCTGGGGGAAGAAGGAGAAAGAGGGAGAGATGTTCAGAGTGATGGTGTCTGTCTTCCCAAGTCACCATCATCCCAGCTTTCCTGGGGATGGCTGACCACCAGCCTGCCCATGGGAAGCAGTGAATGAATTCCTTTTTTGCTCTGCTTGTTGTGCACAGCTTTTGCTTTAACCTATTACCCATCTTGATCTCAGCCTCTGAGTTTTCTCAGTTTCTAGTTTGCTCTGGGGGTATTGAGGAGCAGCTCTGTGGGGCCGAGCTCCCAGCTGAGGTTAAACTGCAGCATGGGCAGTACGGGAGAAAGAGAATTCTCTCAAACACTACTATTGCTCATTTACCCAGATTTACTGTTGGATATAGATTTAATCGAGGCTTTTAATAATTATCATAAAGGGTGTAATAAAAATTAGTCTTTGCCCTTTCACTGCCTACAAGATTTCCCTCCTCCCTCTGTGGCAGTGGGGCAATATTGGTCTCGCCGAGGGCCACATCTGCTGCTGGCACCAGTCTCAAATGAATCTGTCAGCTGGAGAGTAAAGAAATCTGCCTTCTGGATGCAACTCCATGAGAAACTCACAATGAGGAAGATTGCTGAGGCCTAAAGAATGGGGAGGGAGCTTTTCTGCTTCAAATACTTTACAGCAACAATTATTATTTGTTACCTTTCTTCTTAATAAACATACTCAGTGGTTTGTGTCAATAGTGTTATAAATCAAGAAATTCAAAACATTTTTACCACTTTATTAATTAAAAATATTGTTTTTGTATATATTGTATTGGATATATTTTTGTAGAGGAAACATTTGAAAATAAACTTTCAGCTGTATACCTTTCAAAAGTTAATTTAGGGCATTTTAATCACAAAAAGCTTCCACATTTACCCATTTATAGAGATTATAATTAGTGAAAGTTTGATACAGTCTGTTTTTATATACACTATATAAGATGTCATGGTGTTTTGTTCTTTTGATCTCTGCTAACAATTAGGACTGCAATCTTATGACTAAAACTTGGTCAGGTGAGGTACCGTGGCTTTCATGCTGTCACTATACAAATATAAGAAAGTTTAAAGCACAATAAAAAAGGCAACATGAAAAGGCAGGGGGCATTTAGAAATTAAGTGGCTGGGTGTACGAGGTGTTTAATAGCACTTCTGGTACATACCTCAGATAGTTATTGGGTACTTTGACCTGTACTGCACAGGACAAAGTTTACGTTTATACTTTAACGAGGCTCTTCTTGTAGGACTTTTGATATCCTCAGCAACAGCAGATGTTTGTGCACAGCAGGCCTCCCTCCTTGGCCTTTGGGAAGGGGAGTTAGTGCAGCCTGGCCCTTCCTGGGGGAGGGGGCTGGGGGTCACCACCCCGTGTTCTCTGCTCCCTGAGGTCCATGGTGAACCAGCTTAGGCTGGGGGTGAAATCCTGTGAGACAGGCAAAAGTGACACGGGCTGAGAACATGTTCAAGATAATTTAAATAGTTAAAAGCTCCATTTTGGGCCTGGAATAAGTGCAAAAAGTGGGAAGCCTCAGCTACACCAGCCCCTGTTAGTCATATGTTTGTCAAGCTCATGTGTCAGCTGAAGCACAAAGCACGAGGCTGCTGGGTCTTCAACTCAGAGACACATCCTGTGCAGAGCAAGTGGAGTTCCCCTAACTTTCTTTAGGGAGCTTTCACCATGAAGCTGAATGGTCCTGGAAATAACCTCCAACACATGTGAATGGCAGCTGCTGTCCCCAGGCCTGGCTGTTCTCACTAAGATGTAGCAGCTAAATGGAAAGGCTGGAGCCAGCCTGTGAAGCAGCAAGGAAAGCACTGACAAAATGCAAACCTCACGTTGCTGGGCTCAGTGCTTTATGGGGTGGGTTTGTTTGCTTCTCAGAAAAGAGTTAAGATGATGTGAAGATCAGAGTCAGAGACTGCATCAGGTCTCATGATGCAAAACAAAACTTGGGAGCTATTCACAAGTACAGCAGAGTATTTCCTTCTCAGATTAAATAACCAGATGGATGGGCACTATATCTGGAAATCCATTAGTTGTCTCTACAAAGTTATGTAAAACATTAGCATATATTCTCACTAGGTTTTTCTTAGAATATAGAATGAAGTGTTTAAGCTAATCCTTACCATCCCTGCCAATCTTATAATTTCCCTCTAGCCAAGAATAAGAGTACTGCTGAATCCAGAGGAAAACTCTGGAACTGCTGCCTACTGTCTCCTTTCCCAGCTGAGAGAGAGGTTCCTGCATGCTGCTTCTTGTGCTCAGGATTTTCCCCCTTAGTCCCCACCACTGCCCCTTAGATTAAATGTTATCTTGAGGTCTCTGTGGCTGAGAGGTGATACAGCACCAGCACACATTTGGGCACAGGAAGGAGCCTATGAGCTTTCCACAAAAACAATGAATTTGGCTTATATTCAGACATTGAATAAGGAATTTCCTACAGCTTTTCTGGTCTCACACAGGTTTGGCTAACTGCTTCCAAAAGTAAGCATCTATATATAGAGACATTCTCCCCACAATTCTTGTTTTTCAAAATCAAGGATAAGGATTTATTACCTCTGCTTTAAAACTTCTTTTTCCCCCGAGGCTGAGGGTCTGCTGAGTCACTTTATTAACACTGTGCCTCCTTTGGAAATTACATGGGCTTTAAAATTTTCATTTTTAAGTTATGCTGCCTGTAAGAAACGGCGCCTACCCAGAAAGCTCACACCGTGGCAGACATCCCCAGCACCAAATGGTGTCACTGGTCTTGCAGCAAAACTACCAAAGAGCCACACCTTATGCCAAACAAAGATGTGTCCAGAATAGAGTGTTTAGAGGGGTATTTTCTTGTTGCATAAAGGTTGGGAAGTTTTTTGGGCCACAGAGATGATCAGAGAGCAGTGAAGGCAGGCTGAGAGGTTGTTCAGCCTGGGAAAAAGAAGGTTCTGGGGAGACCCTTTCAGCGGCCTTTCAGTACCTAAAGGGAGCTTGTAGGAAAGATGGAGAGGGACTTTTTATCAAGGTCTGTAGTGACAGGATAAGGAAGAATGGTTTTAAACTGAAAGTGGTTTGATTTATATTAGATATTAGGAGGAAATTTTTCACTGTGAAAGTGATGAGACACAGGAACAGTGAAAAGGTGTGGATGCCCCATCCCTG
>VZTT01051019.1:7106-23251 GCA_013400855.1 Buphagus erythrorhynchus
ACATGTATGTGTAGGGGCTGTTTAAATCCAGTGGCATGTGTCTGGGAGGACAGCACACACTGGCAGCCAGCTGAGTGAGGGGGTGGGAGAAGGATCACTTGCTTTATAAGTTTTAGTCTGAGTCTTTTAAGACGCTCACTCTCTGATACTATTTCTGGTGTGTTCTCCCTAATCGGTTCTCCAATTTAACAGAGCCTGGCGTGCAAATTATAATTCTTCTGCTATAAATCTGCAGAAAATCTGTGAGGGAGCTGGGTGGAGAGACAGGTACATGGTGTGCACACACCTACACTCTGCCTTTCAACCATGGAACGAAATTGCTGCCAGAAATTGTGAAAAATCTCACGATGCAAACTTTGACTCTCTTTTGAGACTGAAGGCATTTTTTTGTCTTCTTTTTCCTTTTGGAAAGTGATGAATGACAGCTCTGTCTCTGATCTGTAGTACTGGCTTTCTGACTGGCGCAAGTAACTGCTTTTGATGCTGTAATCATTTCAGAATAATCCCCCTTAGAAAGCCTGTTATGTTCTTGAATGAGTCTTTACTTACTTTTGTAGTTTTTTATTTTTATCTCTTGAAGTAGCTAAATGTAGCATTTCATTTTCCTTTGCTCTTTCAGCTGATTTCCCTTAATAAAAAGAATCCTCACAATTAATAGCTGACTCCTTCACACTTTACTATGTCCTCTGGGGACTGGAGACATCAGGTGGATTCCACCTGATACCACTGAAATATAACCACAAGTAGAATGATGCTCCATAACAGAAATGAATAATGATCATCAACAGAAAAACACTTCTCAGCCACAGTTTTTGCTGTCTTACAACATGTGACATAAATTGTTAAGCTGCATTTGGACTAATAAAATCCTTTTCTTCCTGATCAGTTTACTGATTTACATACGATGAGACTGGACCATCATTCTAAATGTCACATGACAGCCTTTTTGATTGGAACTTTTTGGGCATGGGAATTCTCCTGGTGTGAGTTGGTGCAGCTCTCAACTCTTCTCTTGCTACAGAGCTGGCTCTTTCAGGGATGTTAAGTACTATAACAAAAAAAGAAAACAAAAAGAAAAAAAAATATGTAAAACATTAGGCTAAAAGTCGGTAAATGAGGGAAGGTAACTCTAAGGTATTACAGTAGTAGGATTGTGGCTTCAAACAGGCATATTCTAGCTGCAAAAATATTAAAGACACAGGAGAAAAATGTTAGAGACACACTAAAAACTGAGTAGGTATATGAAGTATTCCCCAAGGTTTAAGTTGTATCAGGACCATAATATTTACACAAAACTCAATAAATTCCTTCTGTGTTTAACTTTGAGGCATTGTAGAGTGATTTGGTTTTGAAGTGCCATCTCCCTGTGTTGCTTTCTCTTCAATATTTGCCTCTTTTTGTTTTAAAGTATTTGAAAACTAGGTCATCAGGGCATACTGAAAAAGGCATCTTTTCCTACTTAAAGACATGAGATCCTTACATGTAGGCAAGTCCTGCAGGAAACTTCTTTTGGTGACAGCCTGCCTAGTAGTAGTGCATAACAGCTAATAGGTTTTTTTCTGCATAAAACACATGCAAAAATTAAGGTCACTGGTGCCATTTTTAAAATATGCTTTTATTTTTTGCCTTTCAGTTGGAGGTTTTGTTTGTTTGTGTCAGTGTGTTGCAGTGACATGTATTGGGTACAATGGACAACTGTGCCACTGCGGGCTGGCACCTTTTCAGATGTCTGGTGTTTTGGCTCAAAGGTGTGATGTCTTTGAGTATTATTCCTCATTTTTGTTCCTAAAAGAGTACCTGATGTAAAGAATAATAATTTTTCAGTTTGAAAAGATTTAAATTACGTTGCCTCTAAGTGCTTCAGCTTTTAAATTCAGAAGAGTTATGTTACGGTCTGTCAAACCATAGGATCTGTATGCTGCAGAGCTTGTGCATGTCTAAGGATACATTTAATTAAACCAGCATTAGTGCATCTATACAGACTTATTAAAACACTTAGTTTGTCTCAATAATATTGATTAAATAGCAGTAGTTTGTTTAATCTAAGTGTATTTTTGCTATTACTGCATTACTTCCAAGTAATCAGGGTAATAGTCATCATCAGTGAAATATCACGTTAGTTATGAAGTAATGCCATAAGAATTGATTTAGACTTGGCAGGAAAGGAAAGCTTTCTGTCATACGGTGCCAAAGTCTTATTTGGACTATTAGAATGAGAGTTTTACACATAATTTCTGTTCATATAAACAGGGTGTGTTTTATAGGCTTATAGGTTATTCCATACTCTGAGTATCCATTATATCAAGGAACACCTCAGACAGTTAATTATGCAAAACATCATGTAAGTAATTACACAGTATTATTATGCATTTAACAGTTTTATTGATTTGCCAGTTGCTCACTTACAGTATTTAGAGCTATAAACAGGAGATGCTCACCCTCAGTTGAAATAGATCCAAGGAAATGAGCTAAAGATAAATGACACTAGTATGCATTGTTGCATCAGATGTAATCCTTAAACGTAGGAGCTGTCAACAGTGATAATTTGCAACACATTGGGGTATCTCAGGATCATTTCCTTCTTGTTAACAAAGTTTATCAACCAGGAAGCATGGGGAATCAACTTGAAATAGAATGGGAAGCAATAATGAATATTTATATATGGTGGGTGAAGAGGTTTAAATAAATCCCCCTCATTTTGGAGGGTCTGTAGAAGTTGCAAATCAGCCATTTGAAAATTTAGCTTTTTTAAAACCAGCACAAGAAAACGAAGTGCAGCCTCTCAGATGAGGTGCAGATCTCAAGAGTCAGAGATAATGGTTTGGCTTGTTTTGTTGAGCTAAAAATGAGCACTCAGTAGTGCAGTTTTGCACTGCCTCGTGTGCAGGAAGTGCTTTAACAGAGCTTGGGTGGATGGCATATGGAGCAATAGCAACTGTTTGGGAGGCTGGATCCTCTGTCAGCAGTCATCAGCTAACTCAGGCCACTGCTGGTAACAACATGATGGCTTCAAGCATTGCTCCTTCTCTTCCGGCTGCTGCTGGCTTTGGCAGCTGCTCTGGAAGGAGTCACTGGCTTGCTTTGCTTTTCCTTAACAAGGTGAAGTGGGGAAGTTTCAAGAAAACATAAAGAAGAAATTGCAAAAAGCAATGAGACATTCAGCATTTCTGAATGCATTTCCCCACCCCCTCAAAAATACCCCCACCAAACCACCACAGCTGTTCTCTTTTGCATTGGGTACTCCTTACTACGTGGTTGTACATGTGCGTTGATAATTAAAGACCTTGAGCCTAATAACAGTTTTGTTTGTGCATCCATAGGACAAGATTAGCAATACTTTGCAATTAATGATCTCACCCACTAGGTTAACCAAGCAGGCCTTACCATATTTCTTATTAAAAGAAGAAATCCTTTCTTTTCCTTCCTCCAACTAAGCCAGTGCACCTTAATGCAATGATGATATGTTAGACCCAGCAGTTGTCAAAGCATCGTATTACTGTGATGCCATAATGACACCCTGTCTCTGTAAAGTAGTCATGTTTTCTCAAATCACACGTTGCACCGTTGATTTCTGACATGACACTTCATTCAGTCACTTTCCTTTTCTTCGGCGTCTCCATTCTCTGACAATAGCAGCTGGTGCCCATTTTCCTACTAAGTGATTCACATTTTACCACTTTACTAGAGTGCAATTAGCTGAAGCAGAAAAAAAATGCTCAGTGTAAAGCAGCTCGGCTGAAATTGTTACTCAGCTCTTTAACAGGACCTGGTGAATGTCTTGAGGTGTTGTCATGGGCGTCGGTGCGAGAAGCAACGTTTTGGTTTCTTTGCACACAAATGTTTTTTTTCTCTGTTACAGTCATGGAAACAGAGTATGGGATTTCACTGGGACACGCTGACTTTTTCTGTCTACTGATTTTAGTATAGACCCACAAAATGATACTGAAAGCAAGCACAGTATTTAGAAGGAAATGTGGTATTTATAGTCAAAGCGAGGATCTGGCTTCCATTCCTGACTGCTGCAGACTTACTGTGTCACCTAGACAAAGAGATTCTTTAATGCATTGGCTTTCACAGTTAAAGTCTGAGGATAGCAAGACCTTTTTGGTAGACATCCATGTGAGAGAAAGGTATTGGAGGAAAATCAGGTGGATGGTACTGTTAGGTGTGCATAATAACACCTACCTTGCTGGCGCTCCCACGTAGTAGCTGTCATTACAAATGTCAACTGCTAGCAACCTATTCCGATATTTATGGAAATAGGGCAGTTCTCTTCTCAAGAAAAGAAAATACTTGATGTGCAGGTAAAAGTGGACTTAAGTGTTGGTCTGCAGTAAAAGTGGTCACTTTAATTATTGTACTGTATTTAATTATTTAATTATTGCTGATACCAGCAGCGCGGCTGTGAAATAGCAAATGATGCTGTAAGCAGAGCTTTTCCTTCTTGAAAAACAAACGTGGAATGTGTTCACAGATTATGAGGTGTTGGCATGTTGTTTTGACCTCCTTTGGGTATTGGTAATAAGGAGATGAGGGAAAAGTAACTTTGTGAATCAGTTATATATGTAGATGGAATATAAAGAGCTCCCAGTAGCTGGAATGAGACTTTCTTTCTTAAGGCTATATACCGTAATCAGATGCAGTTAATTTTTGCATTCCACTTGTATATTGATACTGATTTAGCCAGTGTCAGCACTGTCAATATCATTAGTAATGTGGCAGGTAGATGGAAATATGAATGTGATTGCATTAATAAATTCTTAATATATTCAGCCTTTCATAAGCACATAGCATTACAATTTATTCGCTATTGTTTAAGACCATTTTAAAGAAGAAGTTGCGTATTGCAGTGCTTCTTTATTGTATCTTTCTGCCAGCATATCCTGCCTTCAGGTCTTTCTTAAATGAAGTTTTGAAGTAAATTTTGTGTAGACGTGAAGAATTAATGCTATATATTTCGTATTAGCCATGGCTTGCAGCACTCTATGTGTTTTCTCTTGTATAATGCCCATGAAAATGCTTCTAGAGCCTGTTGTTGCTTTTCCTGAAGCTACTGAAAGGAAAGTTTACCTGAGATTTCCCAGTTGTTAGAAAACTTGATTCAGAACAGCCCACCACAAATGGAGCTGCCATTTATTTGACTTAAAATCTAGTAAAGAAGAAAAACAACCCCACCAAGGCTTTAAAATAAATACTGTACATTTTTATATGACACATGTTATTTCTATTCATAAACCTTAACTAAATTTAGATTTTTATTAATCCAATGTGACCTAAAAATTTTGCATTAACAGCACAATGTGGAATTGGGCTTATTCTCTTTGAATGCAGATAAAGCCATCATCTTGAAAATAGCTCTTTCTGACAAAAAGGTGTTCTTTTGAAATAAAGTCTTATTCACTACATTCCTCTTAGAGTTAATGTGAATTTTAGTGCCTCTAATTTTAGATTGAAGTGAGGTCTAGAATAAAACCCACTGGCTGACAATTGAATTTATAGATAGTTGTGAATATTTCAAGCTTGAATAATAGAGCTGTAGAATTTCAGACACAGAGAGGAAGAGAGAATTAAACTCCAACTGTAGTTTTACACTATAATGCAATGGTGTCTAGGAGTTCTTCAGTGTAACGAGCTAAGTAGTAATTAGGAGGGAACTGAGGGAGGGATTTTACAGAGATCTAGCTTAGGCATTATTCCAAATGTTCAGCATGATAATTTGATGGTGGTCACACCTGCCATCGGTTTTAGATGGCTCTTGAATTACTTTTGTTCAGAAGTGGTGCAGTAAGGAAGGAGTGAAAGCCGTAGGTGTCTGTTGCCCACCCACAGCCAGTACCCAGCCTTGTCTCTGTTTCACCTTCTGAGGATTGAGAAAGTTTTTGTTCTCAGAGTCAGGCGCTGTTCCTTTTGCTTTTCTCTGGAATAGTTAATGTTTTAACCGAGTTTACGCTTTGCCAGCGTGCGCCAATCCGGTCTGTACTGTGGAAGCTGGAGCCAAAAGCAGCTCTGTCTTGGTTAGTACCAGAACCTGCTACTTCAGAGGCACCAGCAGACTGGCTCTTGCATAGGCAGCGCTGGTGATCAGATTTTAATGCTTGCTAGAACTGACATGGTATTTTGGTTCTGACTGCTTGGAGTGGGAGATAGCCATTTCTGTACTGGCCAAAACAACATGCAGTTGACCAGCCAATTAACTGCAAATGTTTCGTTTTTTTTTTTTTTCAGGAACAGGAAGGGTGACATTCAGGCTCAATATTGCACAAATTAGATTTAAGAAATCGGCAATGGAAGTTTCATACAAGAATGTGCCATCAAGCTGGTTATGACAGACTGTAGGCAGTGACTCCTAGTGCTGTATTTTGAGACTTTATGTGTGGGGTTTTGGCAGAAGGGAGGTGAAAAAAGAACTGAGTACCTGTTTAGTCAATAAAAGGATCTTAGTGTGTAGAAAAATAATATAAAAAAATTAGTTGGTAAAATGTGAAAGTTAATTGATAATCGTAATCATAGCTGTATAAAATTCAGTGTCAGTGCAAGAGGAGAGAGAGACGGAGACACACCATGTTTTAGTACCCTAATAACTTCTAACTCTAGTCTGAGATCGTAATGTATGTGAGAGCAGTCCAGTAATTATAAGGTAATAAGTGGAGTGGTGGTGTAAGTGCTCTAAATTAAAAGGAATTCACAGAGCTGCTGTAAGTCAGTGCCGACCCGCTTTCTTTCAAATGTTGACTTGCGAAAAGTGCTTAGCCCAGAGTGCAAGTAGAAAGACAAGAGAGAGCTATCTATTAATTACAGCACTCATTAACAGTGACGGCTACAAGGCAGCAGATGCAGAAGAAAAGGCACACACTACTGCAGGCTGGCAAGGGGATTTCCCCCCCTCCAGTTCTTGAGGAAAGGACAACACAAGCAGGTGGTCCGCTGTAATAAGATATTTTCACGGCTTTAACCTTCCCATTTCCTTGGTTTATTTGCTGACACCAGATAGCTTGCTCCTTCCTCCTCCCCAAATAAACCCTGATTTTAAGTTTAGATGGTAACATTTCTCTACATCAATCTGGCTGTTTTCCAAATACACACGTTGGTTGTTTTCAGTAGAATTTTACAGTAAAAATCACAACAATTGAGAAGTCTAAAAAAAATCCATGGCGTAAAATCCATGGGCTCTGATTTTAGGGTGAATCTCATCTTAAGCGCTTATCTTCAATGAAGGGTCGGGCTTTGATCTCCATTACCCCCATTGGAAAGGAGCCCAACTATTTTGATTTATGTCTTTTTTTCCGTTGGTGAATTTGATTCCATATATTAAAGTAGAAATTGATGATAATTTTTTATTCTTAAATAAAAAGAAGTGGAAAAATGAAGACAAGATCCCAAAAATTATTTCAGAAAATTACATTAGTCAAATTGTCTGGACTTACGTATTTGCTTTGAAAGCACAAGTCCATAGCTCCAGGTAGTCTTCTGGGATAGTTGCTTTTCTGTAGTTAATGTTTCTAAAGAAATGTTCATAACTATCATCTGAACTTTGGCAGCTTTTGAGAGTACAGTCAGGAAAGTACTGGATAGGCCATTTGCTACTGTGGTCTCATAATCACAGCTGGAGAAAATGAAGATAATGTCTGAATCAGAGCTTTCTAATTATTATTTTTGTCCTTTGTTCACCTCAAAATGTGTTAATAGTAAAAAACTCGGGGATGGAAATAGACAAAAATTTCTCCCCCAGTCCTCCCTGTAGAAAGCACTAATTTTTTTGATCAGATATTATATGGTTTTATTTCAGATGCTTACTTCTGAAACTGTGAGAACTGAGAAGACAAAATCTCACTTTATGAAAGACAAAACTTTTATGTAAAATTTCCTCTAATATATTTTTTTTTACTCCAAGAATGGAACACATAAAATGTCAGATCCTATAGAGCTGTAGATATATGGGATAGTGGTGTCGTTATTACTGGTTAGTCTGAGGATAATGGCTAGAAAGTAATTGCAGCCACAGCTGATGAATCATTTCACTTAGATTTTGTGGAAATGGAGTTCAGCTGTAATTATTTGTTAGAGTACCCTGTTGATGTGCTACTTCCTTACTAAATAGCTGTATCTATAATAAAGCAATAATAATGAAGAAAAAAAAAGATTGCAAGGGACTTGCTCTTCAGCTCTTGGATCAGATCAATAGATGATGAAAACATGTTTTAGTTAAATGTTCTTGAAAAATATTAATTACAGAGCAGAATGTTTATGTGATCAAACTTGAAAATATTTGTTTCTGATAATGGTGGAGTTTACAGAAAGGAAGTGTAGTTGGAAAAATGAAGACATTTAATAGCCAAGCCATCTAATAGGAATTTTAAAATTTTTTTACTTGCTTGATGACAGGTTCAGAATTTGGAGTTGATGTGAAGTTGACATGTCGCCTAGAGGGCAGGTGGAGGGGACAATAGAAGGATTTGGTCTCTTTAAAGTTTTTGTTTACTGCCTGTCTGGAGCTTTGACAAAGCTCTGTCATGCCCTTATGCTGATTACCTTCATGTAGAACAAGAAGTATTGACTAATGAATGAATGATGTGAAGTCCCTAACCCTTCCAGAGCAGCCTTAAAGAGCACTGTCTTTAATACACGCATTCTTCTTTCTCTCTCTCCCCACTGCAGGCTTCTCTGCAGAATGTCAAGCAAAGATCGACACATTGATTCCAGCTGTTCGTCGTACATCAAGACGGAACCGTCGAGCCCCGCCTCTCTGACGGACAGCATCAACCACCACAGCCCCGGTGGCTCCTCCGACGCCAGCGGGAGCTACAGTTCCACCATGAATGGACATCAGAACGGGCTGGACTCGCCTCCCCTCTACCCCTCGGCCGCAGGGCTCGGGGGCAACGGGCCGGTCAGGAAACGGTACGATGACTGCTCCAGTACCATTGCTGAAGACTCACAGACCAAGTGTGAATACATGCTGAACTCGATGCCCAAAAGACTGTGTTTGGTGTGCGGTGACATTGCATCAGGGTACCACTATGGAGTGGCCTCCTGCGAGGCCTGCAAGGCTTTCTTCAAGAGGACAATTCAAGGTTGGTTATTTGCTAAGCTTCCTTTCTTTTGCTCAGAATGAAAATGTATAGTCTTTGTCTGAGGCCCCTTAGGACCTCAGACTGTGCCTTTTCGTTCTTCGTGCTGCTTGGTCCTACAGATGTTGCTCATGGAGAAGCCCCTTTTTGGGCTTCTTTGGGAGTTCTGTCTGTCCTGTTTAGCCCAATGTCATGTTTATTTTGATTCCAAAAAATAGAAAAACGCTGGAGCTAACCAGTGGATGTTCAGATTTGTTTTCTCGGTGAGTTTGTGTGGATTCCCATGAATGATTGTTGTGAAGAAAGTTTCTGAAGGTTGTCATGGACACCTCTTGAACACACCTTGTGGCTGGCACGCAGGATCGTGCTTGTGTGTTCCTCCTAGATACACCACTACTGTACTCAAATTTCTGTTACAGAAATACAGTTTGTGTTTGTTAAAGATCCAGTGCATGTAAAATTGGAACAAAAGCGCAGTCGTGTAGTGCTTTGTGCATATCAGTGTACTGATAACTGATCTTTCACCCACTATATACAGTGGTCTTAAATGGGTTCGTCAAATAACAGTAAGATCATGTTCTGAGGAGAGTAAGTTGGCAGCATTTGGTCTCTGCTCAGTATTTTTTACTAATCTGCTCTTGATATCTATTACAAATATGCCACGTATTTTGGCATAAATTAGTACAAATGGGAAAATTTGCATGACTGCTTCTTCTAGCTTCAGAACCTATGGAGACAAAATAACCTTCTACTTTGATTTAGATATCATCCTTTCAAGTAAAATTGAAGGTGCTTTATTTAAAGAACATGAGGCCAAGCTTGGCCTGTGTAGGAATATAGTGTCACATTAAATTAAACTCAGACTTCAGAGACTAAAATTAGGTTGCTAAGTCCAAATTTAAGCTCCTCAATAAAAACCTGCTTGATTTTCATACATGTTGAGCACCTGAAATTCTCAGGAAAGGAGATGCAATCTGGTGATATACTTTTCTTTTTAAGAATGAACATAAAGCAAGCTTCAGTTTGTAATTTCACATAATTCCAAATTCAAAACATTTGGTCAAGATTTTTAAAGTATATTGCTTCCATATTTAATGTAAAATAATTAAGGAAAAATAATGAATGTTAATTAGATTTATCTGTTGCTGAGGCAGTGGCCATTTTATTATACTCCCTTCCATTTTGCTGCTGGGGAGATTTGGGCCTTTTACCAGCATGAAGTGCCCATTTTATGAGGGCCATACAGCCACTAAAAAGAAACATTAGACTTCAGTTGTTCTAACAGAGCTGAATGTTACACTGCTGGCAACCAGTAAACAAAGATTCGTAGTGGTGGCCTGGGTTTATATGTAAAATGAGCACACATACAGAAACAGAATGCTCATTTCAAGTCTCTGTTTTAGAAAAAGTAAAAAAAAAAATAAAATAAAGAAGAGGTAGGTGATTTCACTTGACCTTCAAGAACATTTTCAGAAAAGCTCAAAAAATATTTCTACTGAAGCAATTTGTATTTTGTGGTTGCTAAACTTCAAGCACCAATTTCAACTAGCAACTCTGTTTTTATAAATGGTATTTAATTGCTGTGTAATCGCTGTCCTACAGGACTGAATTGATGCACTATTATTTTAGTTGCATTTTGAGCACCAAAAAAAAAAAATGCTACAGAAACAAAAACTGATTGAAGTGTTGACTTCTGGCAGTAATATGTAACCTGCAATTTTACACCACACCACAGACAGCAAGTTTCTGGGCATGGGAGCACAAGGCAGAGACGTCATTCTCCAGATTAGCAACCTGGACTTGGCCACACAGCTCAAGTTAGAACTGGCAGCTGTGCAAAAAGTCTCAGTGCGGTTAGAGCACGAGCTGCATCAGCAGGTGACAGTGCTGTGAAGACAAAAAAAATGCAATAGGGCAAAACCAAGCACTGAAAAGAAAAGCCATAATGAAGAAACTGAGAATAGGAAGTATGTTACCCATCATAATGTCATGGCAGCATCTTCAGCAATGGTCCTGACTAAACTGGCAAAAATACTGAGAGTTTTCAAGTGCCATCCAAAATAATGGGAGCTACTGGGTTGAATCAAACCATGGGTTGTGGTAGGTGGCCTTTTATAGGAAAAAGGTGCCTCCTCATGATTTGAATGGGAAAATTCTGCCTTTAGGCTTGCATGAAGAATAATTCCCCTGGGGTTTTTTGTTATAATTGATAGAATTTAGTTCCAGTGCTCTGGAGGTCATTCTTCCCTGCACCATTTCACTTCCTTGTTCGTATTATGTTCCTTCTCTCTCTCTGCTTGTTTTTAAATGAGTTTGCTGCTGCATAACTGCAAATAAGAAAACAGGAAAGCAGAAATAAACACAACAGACTTTGAAATACAGAATAGAAAACCAGGCTGCCTGAAGAGTAAAATACTGTAACTGTGCATATGTAGGGATAACGTGTTTCAGCTCAAATTGCTTATTTTAAATGCCAATAACTTAATTGTGATGGGTACTTTATTATAGATTCAATTAAAAAGAGCATACGACTTCCCAAACCTTTGTTGATCATTCATCAGTTTACTGAATTAGCTCAGACTTGTAGATCCTCAGTGCTATTCCTGTTGAAATTACGGGCACAACTGCCCTGACTTCAGGGAGAGGAAGGCTGAGCAGGTAAAGTCAGATTATGAAGCACATCCTGTGTTCATGTAAGGCCTGATGTCCTTTCCACTGAGTCAATGGGAGTCTTTCCAGGGGAGTCTCTTGAGGTCTCAGTAGGTGGAGGCCACAGGCAGCTGCTCAAAGAGCCAGCACAATTATTTGTGCACCACCAGCATCTCACACAAGACAGCAGCATCACAGTGCACCTAGTTGCTCCTACACAAGGCAAATATCACTCTAATGTCGAGTATACACCTGTTTTTAAGAGTAATGGAGATTATCATTCCCTTTTAGATTTAGCAATTTAGTCTAAAAAACATCCATTCCTGCCTTCTGGAATCAATTCCTTCCAATTTTCTTAAACGTTAAGAAATTAAATGAACTCTCTTTTGATGTATAAGAAGGAGTAATTTTGTCTTTTTAGAATATATATTTTTAACATAGCCCAAAAATACATTTGCAGTTTTGGTAAAGCGTGCGTAATTATGATACAAATCAATAATACTAGAAAAAATTAGAAAAAAGCAATTTCCTGGCTAAAAAAAAGAAAGAGAACAAACCCACCAAAAAAGAGCTCAATATATAAAATTGATGTCTTCTTAGGTCATAGTAGAATGCAGTGATGTCCTGCCCCTTTTCTGAGATATAAGGTATGGAAGAACTGGATGTTCTCTCTGCTCAGCCTAGTACTCACTCAGCTGCAGCTCTCAGTTTGCTTCTGGGATAATTTACATGGTGGCTGATTGCAAGTGTCTCACAGAAATACACACACAGCCAAATCTTCCCAGAATTGGCTTAACATCAGGGGTAGTAGAAAATAGCAACATCTAAAAATAGTTACAGGTCCATTGATTTTTAGGGTCTCTTCACAGTTTTTGCTGTGCACTGTATTATCTTGAAAACTGCGAGCTTTCATTAAAAGAAAGAGAGGAAAAAAAAGAATTTTCAGTTGTCAGCTGAGTGCAAAGTCTTGTGTTTGACACAGAGGTCTTGTACTTGCTAGATTATTAGGTTATGCTAGATATTTTGTAGTGAATATTTAGTGTAAATATATTTCTCATAATTTTTATTTGGTCAATTATCATAAAGACTACTAAGTACACATTTTCATTAATAATATGTAATTACTCAGTGCTTATAACTCAAACATTTCAGCAGGGAGATTGAACTGGTATTCTTGCTTTCAGGGGAAGGCTGAGATGATAGGACTTACAGGTTCAAAGACAGTTTATTACCCTGTTTTATGTTAGCATTTTTCTCTCTAAAATAATGGCTTGCATCTAGAAAACTTTCATTCTCCTTCCTTCCTTCCAAGTTGTCCAGACTATTGTCTTTGGATTCTTTATACTAGCCTGAAGAGACAGCGTGCACATTCCTTGTAAGGTTTCTTGCAAAAGTGTCAGATCTTACTTGGATTTCCTTGGATCATGTTTGAATTTTCTCCACAAAAGCTAAATGTTTTGCATTTAGTAGTCTTTGTTCTTGATTTTTTTTTTTTTTTGGGGGGGGTGTTTATATGTTTATTTTTTAAGGAAAAGCTGTTGAATGAACAGTAGTGAGACATCAGTCTTCTGTGTATACACAGGGTGAGTAAAGCAATAGTTGGTAAGAAGCCCTGCAGTCAGATCCTCACTGTCTCATCATTTAAGAGGTTCATCCCTGAGAGTTGCTGCCTATCCATGTCTCCTAACACAAACAGTAAATACTCTATCCTTGAAATGCAGTTGTTTTCTGCCATCTCATTTTATGCTGCTAGCTAAGAGCCTTCAGCTCTACAGTTCTGCAGGGATGTTCCTATTGTCTTCAAAGCCTGCCCAAACTGCTTTGTACTTTATTCAGCTTTTTGGTTACTTAGAGTTGTTTTTAATCCCTCTATGTTCAGGTTTTTCTATCCTCTTTAGAGTGTTGACCCATTATTGAACCAGTTTGATCTGTAAAAGTATAAACACTTTACAGTAAATATATTTTTATTTTTCAATGAGGAAGTTTTAATCAAGAAAGGTAGAGCTAGCTATGTATATTCAGATAAGGCAATATAAAGTTTGATTTGAAGTTGCACGTGACTGAAGTGGCTTCCAAAGTGTATTTTGCATTTCTGAAAGCTGTTTTCTGTAATACATTTTTGAGGGGGAAACGAAAGCAAATTAAACAAGATTTTATGGCTTTTCAGCATCTTTGCTGATAGGTAAGATTATTGTTTTATAGGATAGGGTGGAGGCTCACATCCACACTGGCCTGTGGACCTTGGCTTTGGTGCAAAGATGGCAGCCCTCCAGTGAGCTGAACACTAAATGTCACCTGAATCCATCATTACCTGATTAAATCATTCACCTTCCTTATATAAGTGAAAGTCTGTGCATCAGCATTTCTTTCAAAGAATATTTTAAGCAAGCAGTGATAGATATCTTCCCTTTTCCCCAATTTCTTTTGTGCCTGTGGGCCAGCCAGACTAGCACATGAGTATTTTTAATTCTTTCCAACACAGCTTTTTATCCTGTCATAATGTCATTGCATAGCTAAACAAGATGAGACAATAAAATATAAACATGCTGAAATCTGAGAACCAGAGAGAAGTTTAAAAGTATACGGATTGTTCTATCTTTTTTATTATCTCTGCTTTCCTTCCAACCTTGAAAATTGAATGAAGCATTTAGATGATTTGGGAGTAAGAATGAGCATCTGATTGGTGCATGGCTATTTTGAACGCATCAGAAATGCTGTGAAAGAGATGTGATTTACAAAAAGTGCTGGTACACTAGTATGTATCAATGCCATTGTAATTAGGTCTGGGATCTCCTCTTCTTATAAACATCTCTGAAAGCCTCCAGCCCACTTACAAAGCCCTGTCTCATCTGAAACCAGAAACGTGTGAAGTCTCAGCTAGCAAGTGATTTATGTTAATGTTTGTATAACTTTTTAATGACCTTTTTTTCTGGTGCGAAAATAATTCAGTTTGCAGCTTTACAGACTGAGATACTCTGTGTGCCTGTAAACAAACAATGACAATTCTCCATGCCATCGTAGTAGAATGTATCAAAATTGACCTAGATAAAATACCAGTAGGGATCAAATGTAGATAGTTCAGTCTTTCTGACTTGGATAGCTCTTAAGTGACTACCAGGTAGCAGGGGATCAGTTCCCTCCATACCTTCAAAGCATTGATTCTCTTTTAAGGTGACCTAAATGCCCTTCATTTCTTGTGAAGAAGTTGAGATCAGGGGGATTCAAAGGTAGTTGGGCCCTTACAGATTCAACACCCCCTAATATCAGCCTGATACTGAAAATTACGGTGACTTTTTACAATGCTGGAAACCCATCTACCTAAACTAAGAGGCTGATACAAAACTGTCATGTAGTCAGACTAGCCAGCATCACATTTGCATTTTTGCTTTAAGTCACCATCTTGTTTTCTAAGAATAAAAAAAAAAAAAATTGCAAGTTCTAAATATGTTTTAATTCAGTAACACAGTACACCGATTTCTTCAAACCAATTCAACATAGTGACTTCACTAAAAATGTACTTTTAAGCTGTACATGTCCCTCTGTCAAACACCCTGTTTAAAAACTAACTGCTTCTATTTAGTTACTTATTCTTGAAAAGACAACATAAGCAAGAGATGAAACATAATCTTTCATACATGGTCCTGTCACCTTGAGAAGATCCTTGAGATATTTGGGAACCAAATTCTTAAAGGTTCTGTAACTCTGTGTGTACAGTATTGTTTCTGAAGTCACCTGGGTGAAAAGTTGTGATTACAGTCAACTTTAGGCTTAATCATCTCCAGATGACCTGTAGCAGAATTCATAGGTCTATAATTCACAGAGTTTTCTTGCAGTATCAGGTGAATCTGTCTGAGGATTTGTCAGCCAAAACTGGATTCAGTTATGTTCAAATCTGACCTCATTCCAGCCCGACCCCACTTCTGAAACCTTATCCATGAGGGTACTTTTACATGTGAAAATATTTACTCAAACTTAAATTCAGCTAAGTTTTGACTGCAAAGTAGGGAGCAGAGTCTGGAAGAACTGAAACTTTAACCTGAGAGAAAATATTTTTACTTTCTTCAGGTCAGCTTCATTAAGACCTATAAACATCAAATAGATTTCTAAGTCTGGGACTTTCTCTGTCCTCCTTTTCAGTTAACCTGTTACTCTTGATTTCCAAGAGCACCTCATTCCCAGTTTCTCAGGAGCTTTTCTTTTCCATTCTGTTTGGATTATGTATAAAGGTGTAACCTAAGATAGTGAGATTCACTCTCTGTGTTAGCTTAGACCCTCCTGTGTCTCTCTTTCTAAGAGTTCTCTTTTATCAAATCCCAGAAGACCTATGGCTGTAATCTGGCTACTTTCCATTTTTGGAGTTTTGATGCATAGCAATGCACAGACAAGCAGGTGTATTCCTTTGGGTCTGTCACCCAGGCAGAGAGAACA
>VZTT01051022.1:0-24133 GCA_013400855.1 Buphagus erythrorhynchus
ACAGGGAAGAATTTCTTCCCAGTTTTCCATTTAACCCTGCCTGCTGGCAGTGGGAAGCCATTCCCTGTGTCCTGTCCCTCCATCCCTTGTCCTAAGTCCCTCTCCAGCTCTCCTGGAGCCCCTTTAGGCACTGGAAGGGGCTCTTATGATCTCCAAACCTCCTCTTCCCCAGTCTGAGCAATCACATCTCTCAGGATTTCTTCAAGAATAGACCTATTATGTCCAAACCACTTCCTGGGAATAATTCTTGGCTCCTGCTATGCAAGGAACTCTGTCTGGGCATTGTCTGGGAGGACACAGATCATCACATTTAAGCCATTTGGGTCACCATCAGGTCTCTGGTATGGGATTTGCCTCTCCTTGGGGCTCAGGGCTGCCATTCTCCAGGGGGTTGATGAGGTCAGAGCCCTTCAGCACAGCCACAGTGTGTGAACTGTTCTTAAACTTGAGGGCAATGTCTGGGATGCTCACAACACCTGAGCTCTGCTTTCATAACAAAACGAGGCCCAAGACATGCACAAAATTTGATATAATTTCATCCTGCACATGGGCCATGCAGGGAATTCTGACCTACTTTGATCCAATTTGGGGACCAGGAGGCTCCTGCCTAATTTAGATCCAGGCACAGACAGCTGGAGTAAAAGCTAATTTCCAGCTGGTGCATCCCTGAGCCAGATGATCCTGCCTGAAGGCATCAGGTCTGCAAAGGTCCACCCTGAGTGAGCAGCTGCTGCATTTTTGTGGTGTTGAATTTGAGATGTTGTGTTTGGGTGGCAGCTCTTGGCAGAGGCATTTGCCCAGCAGGACCCCTGGTATCTCTTCGAGGCTTAAGCAGGTGATGATGTTTTTTGGTTTATACACAAGTTATTTTAAACACATCCTTGCCAGGGAAGTATTTTCTGGAATGCTGCAGAATCAGACAGCCTGATGTCTGCAGCTTTTAGAGCACCACCAGAAGGAAAAGGGGAAAGAAGAGTCCCTGTCCTGCTGTGAAGAAGAGGTTGGATGAGCACTGGGGTTGATCTTGAGAAGGTCAAGGGTTTGCTGCTTCTCACTTCTCTTTTTGGACAACTGGAATTTTGTGTCCTGTCTCTGGTGTTTGTCTGAAGGGCTCCATGGAGCAGGAATTAGAGAGGGACAGGGGAGCAAACACAAAGCAGAGTTACTCAGTTTAGTGGGGTGTCTGCACACTGAACACCACCACTTGACAAGGGTCAGGTAAAAATAGGAAATGGTCAGGAGAGAGTAGAAAACTTCATCAGGGGATCACAGAGTACCCTGAGCTGAAGGACCACAAGGATAAAATCATAGAACCATTAAGATTGCAGAAGATTTCCAAGATAGAGTCCAAGCTTTGAGCCCTCACATCATTGTCAACTAAGCAAGAGCACTGAGTGCCATGTCCTGTCATTCCCTGGACGCTTCCAGGGATGCATCATTGATTCCAGCTCCTAAAACTCTGCTGAAGCCCGGGATTGAACCAGGGACCTTTAGATCTTCAGTCTAATGCTCTCCCAGCTGAGCTACTTCAGCCCTGATATCAGGAATTATTTCCCTATAAACAACAGGTAAATGCACTGGGACTCTTCAGCTTGGAAAATACAAATTTTAGGGAGAGGCGTTGCTTCAAGGTCAGTTGTGATTGATGCTAAAAATCACTTTCATGGAGAAGAGGATTTTCCCATTCTTAAAAGCCACTTTTGATTTCCTGCTTGGCCATACACCTGTGGGTCAACCTTTCTACTTCTTCTCAGGGCAGTCCATGGTATCAGACTGGGAACAGGCAGTGGAAGGAAGAAAAATCCTTTTATGTCATGATTTTTGCTAAAATATTTGAATTGTACAGCCCTGTTCCTCTTTCACAGGCTCAGACTGGTTGAGATCCAAAGCCCTGCTCAAGCAGGACCTGCAGCCCCTTGCCCAGGACCACTTCCAGCTCACTTGGGAATATGTCCAAGAAGGGGAGCTCCACTCTCTCTCGAGGCCACCAGTCCCAGCTCCTCATCCTTTCCCCTCAGCAGAGATGCTCCAGTCCCCTCCAGTGCCTCCCAGTCCTGCTGGCCCTGGGCTGGACCCTGTCCTGGATGTCCAGGTGTCTCCTGTACTGCAGAGCCCAGCCCTGGGCACACAAAAGTGCAGGAAAACTCTGCTGAAGCCCGGGATTGAACCAGGGACCTTTAGATCTTCAGTCTAACGCTCTCCCAGCTGAGCTACTTCAGCTCTGCTCTGGCTCCAATTTTCCCAAAACCTGTTGGAACACAATGAGATTTCAAACTCCTGCCACTCAAACTGGTTCAGTGGACCCTTGACTCTTGTTAACATATAAACACCTGGCCCAAACATCAATTATCAGACCCCAGAAAGGTCAACACCTATCAAAGGTCTGCAAATGATAATGCCTCATGTGTTGGATAAATCCCCAAGACTGGAATTATTCTTTCAGCCACATTTGCAGTGGTAGCACCTGGCCAAGCTGATCTTCATGGAAACATGGAATGGTCTGGGATGGAAAGGATTTTATAAGAACAGTTCCACCCCCTGCCATGCGCCTAGACACATTCTGCTAGACCAGGTTGCTCCAAGCCTTATCCAGCCTGGCCTTGGACACTTCCAGGGCTGGAGCAGCCACAGCTCTGGGTACCCTGTGCCAGGGCCTCACCACCCTCACAGCCAAGAATTTCTTCCTAATATTCAGTCCAACCCTGCCTTTTGTCAATTTAAAGCCATTCCCTGTGTCCTCTCCCTCCATCCCTTGTCCCAAGTCCCTCTCCTGCTCTCCTGGAGCCCCTTTAGGCACTGGAGGGGGCTCTGAGCTCTCCCTGGATTCTTCCCTTCTCCATGTTGAACATCCCCTGGCTCCAGAGCAGAGGTGCTCCAGCACTTGGAACATCTCCATGGTCTCCTCTGGATTCACTCCAGCAACTCCACATCCTTCTGAAGCTGGAGGCTCCAGAGTTTTGTCAGAGGCTGAACTAATCTGTCACTCCACAGAGCTGCCATCATCCCTGCCCTGATGGCTCTCAGGGGGTGACAAGGATCCATCTGCAGGTTCTCCCTAGGAAAGGGAAGATGTGGCTGCCTGGCTCACATGGACTTGGTTCTGCCTTTCCAGCTGTCCCATTTTTGCTTCAGCATCTTTCTCCTTGTCAAGGAAAGTGGCTTCCCACCAGCTTTCCTCAGACAGGAAGAAATGATCCCAACATGGGAACTGTGGTATTTGACAGCCCACTCTGCCTTGCTGGAAATACTGAAGCTTCAGCTGGGTACAAAATTCCTGTGGAAATCTGAGCTACGCTGCTGCTTTGCAAATGCTCAGCAGTGTTGGTGGAAAGGATGGAAGTGAAGAATCTGATAAAGAACAAGCCTTGAAGGAAGTGCTACATTGCAGTTAAATTAGAAGTCTGAGGAGCTGACTCGCTGGGAACTTGTTTTTTTTTTCAGCTGGTGGAACACCAGAACTGAAAATCTGTGGGCAAAGTCATCAGAAGTCAGACTTGTGGTGATAGTTTGACAAGTCACATGGAAGATGTTGGAAGATCAGATTTTCCTTATTGAAGAGGAAGAAATTAAAGCTGTTTTTCCAGCTCAGTAGGGAGAGAATGAAGTGGAATGAGGAGTGAAATATTGGGATATCTCCTGTTGTCCTCTCTCCCCTGCCCTCATTCCCCCTGGAAAAAAAAAAAACTCCTGTGTCGTTCACATCTTGATTAGTCTTTGGGGTGTTTTTTGGTGCCTTCATCCCATGAAGGATGTGAAAAGAAAGCCCAAACTAATCAGTGGAAGGAATAAAGTGCCTTCTGCACAAGGAATTGCTGTGTACACCTTGTTTATCCAAGGAAAAGAAAGAGTAAAGGGAAGGATATTAGAGGATCTAGAGAAAGAAAGGGTATTTTAGGATCTGGAGAGGAATCATTAGGGGTTGATGGCTTATTCATTCTTCTGATGCAGGAACTAAAGGTTATCATTGGAAAAGAGCAAGTGTCAAGCTTGGAACAAAGAAAAAGAAGGAATTTCCTCACATGGTGTCTGGTTATCTGTGCAAATCCCTGCTATTGTAGATCCTCAAACTGTAAAAAGTTGAAGAGATGATCAGGAAGATTTATGGAGAGGAAAAAAAAGCAGTGAAGAACATGCAAATATGGAACTTCCTGCTTTGGTTCATGCAGGGCCTGAGCCACAAATCTCTGGAGATCAGGAGAGCATCTGGTGACATAACACTCTGCTGTTTTTCTTTTTTAGGCACTAACTCATGGAAAATGTTGGGTTTTGAGGTGGATGTTCTTCTGTACATCTCCTCTGGCACCTCCCTGTCCTCACACTCCAGCTTCTGGAGGCACCAGGGTGGTGTCAGCCTGTGAAACCCTGGGCAGAGATGTGCTGGGGGTGTCATTTCATGCCACCAGCCAACTGTTTAATCACCACTCCCACACGGGTGTCTCAGGCTCTGGCCATGACAAACAGATGACAGGCGATCCCTCCATCCCCACTTTCCCTCCTCCCATTTTTTTTCCAGTTTTCCTACCACTCCAGCCTGATCTGCCTGTGCTTTCCCAAATATCCATCTGCCATCAGGCAGAAGCAGCTGTCAAAGGTTGTGGAATTGCATCCATGCAAGCTGGAAAGCTGATTGTCCTGGGCTGCATCCAAAGAGCTGCAGGCAGCAAGTGAGGAAGGAGATTTTGTCCCTCTGCTCCAGCCTGGAGAGATCCCACCTGGAATGCTGCATCCAGCACTGGGGTCCCAGCACAGGAAGGACATGGAGCTGTTGGACTGAGTCCAGAGAAGAGACCAAGGTGATGAGAGGAATGGAGCAGCTCTGATGTGAGGAAAAAAATGAGAGAATTGGGATTGTTGAGCCTGGAGAAGAGGAGACTCTGGGGTCACCTAAATGTGGCCTTCCAGTACCTGATGGGAGCCCACAAAAAAATGGAGAGAGACAATTTACAAGGGCCTGGAGTGACAGAAACAGGGGGAATGGCTCCAAGATGAAGAACAGTAGATTTAGATTAGAGATTAAGAAGAAATTCTTCCCTGTGAGAGTGGAGAGGCCCTGGCACAGGGTGCCCAGAGAAGCTGGGGATGCTCCATCCCTGGAAGTGTCCAAGGCCAGGTTGGATGGGGCTTGGAGCAACCTGGGACAGTGGAAGGTGCCCATGGCAGGTGGGTTGGAACTGGATGATCCTTAAGGTCCTTTCCAACCCATTTCCAAGCCACTCTGTGATTCCATGATTTGCTGAGAGTCACCACCAAATCATCCCAACCTTCCTGTCCCTGTCCAGGGCTGTGTTGGCCTTTGTGTTCCAGTCTGGATTCACCACCTCTGGGGGAATTCACTCTTTTTTAGTTGGGTTCAAGGCATCACCCAGAAGGAGGCACAGGGAGGTGACCCTTTTCACCCAACTCAGCACATCAAATTTGTTGCCCATGTTACTTTTTTCCTGCAGACATCCTGGCACCAAACTCTGCCCCTGGTGGGATTTTGCCCCATTTCCCCACTCTTTCTCCAGCTCTGCATCAGGGGAGTGACATCCACCTGCAGGGTTGAGATGTGATTGCTTTTCACTCCCTAACTCTGATGTGTCATAAAAAACACATATTCTTCCTTTAGGCTTCTTGAAATTTTTCTGTCTCATTACACCAATAGGGCTCCTGGTTTACTTGAAAATAATTTTTAGTGATTATCTCTATTTTGTTGTCACTATTTTCTCTTCCTGCTCTCTCCCCAGACTTTTATGAAAATGATCTCATTAAGAACGTGAAACTCCTGTTTCTGAGAAAGGTTTCTTGAGGTTTGTAAAGGTCTCTCAGCAGGAAGTTTGCTCAGTTCCATTTTCCCCTCTGGTTGAACAGACCCCCAAGTGAGCCCATTAAGGAAAAATGGACTGCTTGAAAATAAAATTGTACAAAATATGCAACAGCAGCAGTGGCAGCACCTCTGAAATGTAAGGCTCCAATAGGCAACAAACCATATTTGCAAAACTCCTCTCTGATGGCAGTTTAATATGTTAGGGAAAGAAAGAGATAATGGCCCAAAGGGCACTGGGGGTGCTCACCACCACAATGGCTGTGAGGGGATGGAAGATGAGGTCTGGGATAAAATCATTGTTATTCTGGAGACACAAAATACAGCTCTGAAAAACAGAGTTAATGAAGCCCAGCTGCCAAACTCTGCCCATCACACACCCCTCCCCTCTCCCTCCTGATGTCTCTAAGATGCTGAGATTGTCAGTGCATCATTCAGGGGGATGGCACTAGGGGTTATTTAAATTTTAAAATAAAAGTTAGGAATTCAGGCTATGAATGACAGCTCTGCTGTCCTGAGGTACAGTATCCCTGTGCTGAAAACACAGACCTTGGATGGAGGAATGCAGAAATAATCTGGGCCTGGGTGAATATTTGCAATTCAAAAATAAATTTGAAGTATTCATAAACTCACTGTTGGGGAGGCTCAGTGAGAACAAACCCCAGACCTGGAATTTAAGTTCTCCCCAAGTTGAAATCCCTCTTTTCTGAGAAAAACAATATTTTAGTCTTTTGTAGTGAATATTCTCAAAGAGAGACACCTGAGTCATCTTAGAACCCTCGAATGGTTTGGGTAGGAAGGGACCTTAAAAATCATCTCATTCCCATCTCCCTGCCAGGATCTTCCACTATCCCAGGTTGCTCCAAGCTCTGTCCAACCTGGCCTTGAGCACTTCCAGGGATGGGGCAGCCACAGCTTCTCTGGGCAACATCTTGGGTGCATTCCACTCGGAGTGGAAGAGCAAATTTGGAAAAGCAGAGGTCTGTGTTCACATTTCAGACAAAGGAACATATTTAAGGCAGGACTTTCTGAGCCTGATGAGGGCACCTCAGCTCTGTGTGGAGAAGAGAGGGCGATGTCCCTGTCTGGTTGTGTCCTGCATGGACACAGCTGAGCAGGCAGCAGGAGAAACCTCACCTGAGAGTCTTGGAGCAAGCACTGAGAGACAAAAGCCTTGTCCTACATCTGTTTGTGCCAGTTCCTGTGTTGGAACACTGAAGCCTGGGAGCTTTGAGCTTTCTGTGCTTTCTGACACTGATCCCCAGGAGAACACTGCTTTTGACCTGAGGCCTTGGAGAAGGCTTCCAAATTTGAGTGGTGGAGTTGGAATCACTGGTGTGTAGTTAGAATAGAAGTGTGTAATATCACATGGTGAAGGGTTTTGAATTTGGGGTTTCAGAATATAGGTATGGGATAAGATGGAGGTTCTTGGACGTTGGCTCTTCTTCCTGCTGTCCTTCTTCCTCTTGGTTTTAGGTGCTACTTTTTTAATTGGATAGAAAGTGCCACAATGTGGGTCACAAGTGTTTGGTTATTGGGTCAAAGGCATAAATAATATAGATGTTAGTTTTTAATTATATAGTTAGGCCTTAAGAGACCTCGTAACGAACGAGATACAGCTCCATTTTGTCATTTGTAGCTTGTTAGCTAGAAGTACTGTAGAACTCACTGTGCTATAGCTAAGAATTAATAAACAACTGGGTCTGAACACAAAAATCCCATCTCTCGTGCTTCAATCTTGACTCTGACTGAAAGCAATGGAAAAAAGAACATAGCCACTAATATTCCTGAATATTGCAACCCTGAAGTTCAGCTCAAGTCCTGCTGCCTTCCTCAGCCTTCATAACATTGGCAGATCCTGCTCTGCCCCCACAGACTCCCAGTGCCTGTGCCTTCCCCAGATCTTCCTTCCAGTATGGATCACCTACTGCTATTTCAACCCAGCAAAACTTCATTTTCAGCAGAATAAACCAAACACATTCGGGAATCACTTGTTTAATAGCTGTCAGTAGACCAGAGGAATGAAATAGGTGCTAAAAAGACAGAAGAGTAGCACCAAGAAAATATTTGTAAAAATAACAGGTGTTTTAAAGTGTGTAGGGGTGTGTAAATACATTTATAAGATATTAATACACAGACCAGGTGGCCCAGAACCTCATTAGGGAGCCAATTGTTCTTGCCAAACATTCTTTGGTGAGGTTCCCTGAGAGATTTCCCAGAAACTCCTGAAATTAATAGTAAACAACCATTCTTGGGGGCTGAGAGATATTTTCTGCCTCTGCTTAATATCCCAACTTCCTTCTGAAGTTTCTCATTGTTTTGCAAAGCATCCAGAAGGTAAGGGAAAAAAATAATGGAAGAAAAGAGGAGGGGAAAGAGGAATATAAACAGAATCTACAAATAATGGGCTTCACATTGAAAAGCACAGAATGATTGCTTGGACAGTGATCATGTCTTGATGTATAAGTGGGTTTGTTACTTAACTCTGGTGATTCATGCTTCAGGCACAGGGATGAGGCAGCTGCCAAATTTCATGCTGGGAAGGAATTTTCTCTCCCAGAACAGACTGGCAGGGAATTTGTAAAGATGAAAGGTCAGTCCACAGGGCCAGGTGTTGTCATCATGAACATGTGGGCAAGAGGAGGGACATCACAGAGGCCAAGGATGCTGTGTTTTATCTCATGGTACCAAGTAAATCCCAAAAATCAGTGCACAACCCTTTATCCCTTTCTCCCACACCTCTACCAGAACTGCAATCCAAAAACGAATGATTTTATTGGGCAGCATGAGACCACTCTCCTGTCTCCTATGCATGAATCCTGGAGCAACATAAAATATTCTTCACATTTATTTCAACTGTGTTTCTAAATAAAGCCGAGCTGAAACTATGTGAATTTTAGTTGTTGGATATTTGGGGTAGGGAGGGTTTTTTTTTTCCTTTTGTCTTTAAAGAGTGTCTAAAGAACATGTTCCAGCTGTCTGGAAGGAAGGAACTAGAAAGGAAAAGAGAACAAAGGGAAACCAGTGGAGATATTTAATTGAGATAATTTTAGCTGCTCTAAATGTCACAGGCAATCTTGTACAAGTACTTGGGGAGAGGAGAGGAGGAAAAAAGTTCTGTGCTGGTCATTCAGTACCCAAATTAAGGAGAGGGGGGTGTCCTTTCAGAGATCAGGCAGGACCCTACCTGGAAGCTCTTGGGTAATTGCTTTTTGAGCCTCAGGGGTCTCCTCTAAACCCACAAGACTTCAATGCAAATGACAAATTCATCCAGACCAAACAGCCTGGGGGGAAATTTTGAGGCTGAGAAAGGAATAAGGTGCTCTTAGGGAGTGGTCAGCCTGGGTGTGGTGAGTTCAGATCCCTTCTTGGTCTGGACATCTGTGCCTTAGGCGAACATCTGATGAGGCACTTCTGGGTCAGAGCAAGACTTGGTCACTCCTGGTGGGACCTCTGTGTGTTCTGTGTCACCAAATGTGCACAGTCAGGGACATGGGTGTTGCAGCAAGCTGCCTTGTGGCAGCCATGGGGTCCCCACCCTTGCAGAGATTTAACAGATGTGTAGATGTGGCACTTGGGGACATTTGGCAGAGCTGCTTTAATGGTTTGACTTTACTATCTTTGAGGTGTTTTCCCACCTAAACAATTCTCTGGTGCTGGTTTTCCTGTGACATCTGGGATGCATAGCCTGGGGTGTGTGTTCCAAGGTTTAAGACAGTCAGGCTGATACCTTGGTCTGGCCTGCTGGATGTTTGTTACTATCCAAAATGCAAAGCTCTTGCAGAAGTTGTGTAGTTGCTGATGTGGGGGGTCAGAACTCTTCAGCTGTAAAGAAATCACAATTCGTGCCCCAGTTAACAGAGAGGTGCTCTGAACATGGTTTCCCAAAATTTCTGGGAGGGGAAGCCTATCCCATGTCTATTGGACAATTTTTGTCTATTTTGTCTATTTTGTCTATTTTGTCTATTGGACAAAACCAGACTAATTTTTAATGATTTGAGGACATGGTTTAGTGGTGATGCTGGGTTCATAGCTGGACTTGATGATCATTGAATTACAGAATGATTGGAAGGGACTTTTGAGATCACCCAGTTCCACCCCCTGCCATGGGCAGGGACACCTTCCACTGTCTCAGGTTGTTCCAAGCCCCATCCAACCTGGCCTTGGACACTTCCAGGGGTGGGGCAGCCCCAGCTTCTCTGGGCAACCTGGACCAGTGATCTTAGAGGTCTTTTCCAACAATAACAATTCTATGATTCTACGTAAGTGATAAACACGATTTTAGTACAGCCCTCACCTCCTCATCCCCGCTAAAACTCGAGTTTTGGGCAGAGATTTCACGTTCAGTAAAGGACCACTGACAGAAACCTGGGAGTACCCTGGTGAGGTTGTGTCACCCTCACGAAACTTGGGGAGGGAGTTGAAGGATTTTGGAGAACCACCAGTGGATGGGAAGGAAGGATCTGTGTGCATTGTGGAGGCCATAAAACTCCAAATCTTAGGGTTTCCCCTCTCCATCACAAACTCCCCAAACATTGTTCTGAGCAGCCTGGTTTGGAGGAAGGTGTCCCAGCCCATGGCAGGGGGCTGGAATGGGATTATCTCTCATGTCCATTCCAACCCAAATCCTAGGATTTTAGGGTTTTATGAACCCTTCAGAGAGCCTTCCTGACTCTGAGCAAAGCAGCACTGCAGGGACTCTCCCCCTCTCCCTGATGCATCTCCAAAAGATGAGAAAACCTGCCTCTAACCCCCCTTAGAGTAGGCACCACATTTGGGGAGCCGTGCCCACAGCATCCCTATTTTAGCACTGCCTTGGGGGTGCTGCCGTGGCTCATTTTCACCCCCTGGAAAGCTCCCCCTGCATCTGCCTCCCTTCCTTGTTCGCAGGCAGGTGGAATAAAGGCAGGAGCGTGCGGCAGATCCCCCGGCACACACACACACACACACNCCGGGATGGCTCATGGCTCTCCAGGTACCTGCAGGGATGGATGCTCTACCCTCGGCTTCTCCTCAAGGAACCCATTACCGCCGAGCTGCTTTTGCTTTGTCTTTGCCCTCCCCTCCCTCCCCGGCTGCTGGGAAAGAGAAAACGGGGGGGAGCGAGGTGGGAAATCCAGGATAGCTCATCCAGGATTTTGGGGAGGGTCAGCGCAGGGAGAGAGGGGGGAGAGGGCAGCGATGGGCAGGGCTGGATGAACCACCCTGCATCCCCCTCCCCAAAATCCTTCCCTTTCTCTGTTGCAGCATTCCTGCGGCGATCCGTGGAGAGCTCGATCCCATTGTGCTGGGATGTGCTGCCCCCTTCTCCCCAGCATCCGCCAGGCTGGGAGCAGGAGCCCAGGGACAGGGAAGTGATGCTCATCCCTCACCCCTCATCCCTCATCCCTCATCCCTCATCCCTCATCCCTCATCCCTCATCCCTCCCCGACTGCCCTGCAGTGGGGTCATCCCGGCCCACCTCGTGTCTGAGGGACACCAACAAAAAATTCTGCAATCCTCAGGGATCTTTCACTAAAATCAGGCTCAAGTAACTCCGGCTGTCACTGTACTGTTAGATTTTTCTTTTCTCCTTTTTATTTTCTATTCCCTTTTTTTTTTCCTTTTTCTTTCTTTTTATTCCTATTTTTTCTCTCTTTCTCCTTTTTCCCCCCCTTCTCTTTCCCCCCTTGTTTTCTTTATTATTCCCTTCCTCCTTTTGGTCTTGCTAAAATTCAACAGATCTATGGGGACAAAAATTTCCAACACCACCTTTTTTTTTTTTTTTTTCCCACAGATATGAGCAGCCCTCTTGAAAGATAACCTGAGAAGGGAGATGGAATAAATTCCCATGATCTTGCAGGGGCAAGGAATAGATTGGTGTCAGGATCACTCCTGTCCCAAATTTATGCTTCTAATCCTGTGGATATCCCATCCCTGGAAGTGTTCAAGGCCAGGTTGGATGGGGCTTGGAGCAGCCAGGACTAGTGGAAGGCGTCCATGGAAAAGGTTGGAACATGATACCCTTCAAATGTCCCTTCCAACCCAAACTTTTCTGGTATTTTATGATCTCCAGCCTGAAACCACCAAGGAGTTGGGGAAGTGCTGTACTGAGGAGTTGTGAGGGGTTTTTGGAGCAAGGAACTCCTGAATCTTTCCACAGCAACTCACTCCCCAGCTCCTCCTACCCTTGTTTTAATAAAGCTTTTAGTGACGTTTGGGGCCTCCTAGATTTGGAAGGAAGAAATTAGCTCAGTCTGCTGCTTGTTTCTCACATTCTTCTGTTTCCCTCAAGCTTCCCTACTGGCCCTAATTATCCATCTCTCATTTACAGGTACTTAAATAAAGGAAATGGGAACGCTGGTAGAATTGGGCTGGGATGAGGATGTGCTGAATGAGGCTCCCTTTATTCCAGAAGTGACCTCACATCACCCCTGCTGTTCTTAGCGATGCAGGAGCCCTTTTGCCACTGAGGCAGATGCTCTGTTGTTTTCTTGGGACAAGGGGACAAAATTTCTGCACTGACTCCAGCTGTAGCTCCCTGTGAATAGGTGAGATTAGGATGCTTAGAGGAAATCCTTTGTTAACAGCAATGCTTGGTGGGGACTAAAATAAGGGAAACAGCTTGGAAGAAAGAGAAGCAATATGGAAAGGTGGGGAAAAAAGGTAAATTGAGTCACAATTTGATGATAGAACTGCTAAAAAAGAGGAGAGCCTAATTTGTGTCTTCACGGTGGTGATAGCTGTGAGAGCAGGGAGCTGAGAACTGACAGAGCTCTAGGAACATGGATTGGGCTGGGAATAGCAGCCTGGTGTCCTGCTGTGATCACGGAAAGGCTCCATGTCCCCTTAGTGTCCCTTGGAATGCCCCAGTGGAGCCCAGTGCAAAGAGACAGACACACATCCCTGTTCAGAGACAGGCACAAACCATGCCCACCAAATGAGTTACAAACAGCACTGAGGTTTTCCCTTCACTTTTAGGAATGTCCCAGCACTGAGCACACTTGGGTTGAAACCCTGGTGCCAAATTAGGCAGAACATGGCTTTAAACCTGTCTGAGGTGTTGTCCAAAGGCACCTCTGTGGCCAAATCCTGGACAGGTTTAGAAATGCTTTGTGATTTCAAATGAAGGAAAATAAAGCATTTAGGGATTGAGAGCTTAGGTGTTCCTGAAGAGAGAAAAACCATCCATCCATTCAGCAAGGCAGTAACTGATCAGTGGTTCAGGCAGGGAGGAAAATGTTTGGATGATACCTTGGAGTACCTGCAGTACCACGTGCAAAGCCTTCCCTGAGCACGCCTTAGCTTCCCCCTTTTTTTTTTTTTTTGGAAACAGAGGTGTTGCCACTCAAAGGAGAGGTAGGACTCTGTAATTTGATGTGGAAGAGGGGCTGTGGTGGATTCTCCATGAGATTGGCTCTGGCTGTTCACCACCACAAGCAGGATTCTCTCTTATGGCCAGAGGACAATCTCCCATTGATGGAATCTTCCCATGAGCCAGTCTGACTTCACTGATGGAAAACAAGACTCCCACAACCCCTGAAGTGCTCTAGTCCAGGAGGAAAAATCCATGTAGATGCTGAGAAAAGTGAAAGAGAGGCTTAACACAGATTCACCCATGGGAACAGCAGGATGAGCAGGGGCAGGAAAGGTCTGGAGCAGCCTGAGCCCCTCACTGCTCATCATTTGAGCAGCTGCTACAGCCAAAAACCTTCCCTTGGTCACCACTGGAATCATCACCAAGGGTAGGATTTGATGCCACCAGCAAGGACCATGCCCTGCTTTCCCCTTGTGGCTGTGACATCCCAGTGCTCTACCACCACCACCACCACTCCTCTCCCTCTGCCTTGGGGATGTCACTGTGAAACCCAGACTGAAATGGGGGGCAGGGGAGCCACAAATGATCCATAGGGAGCATCATCCTGGCAGAGCTCTCCTGGCCTGCTCTCACCACTCACCCCACCACTCTCCTTCTTTTTTTTTACCAGACCTGTGATTTGCAGTGTTTGCTGCTGAGTAGGAGTGGAAAAAAAAAACAAACATTAAAACCAGAAACTTTTACTAGAAAACATAGAGGGACACCCTGAAGGGGGGCAGGTGGGTGAGGAGTCAAGTGTGAAGCCTAAATTGGGCCAAACTCAGCTGTAAAACGTGGCAGAAGAAATGTCACAAACCAGTTGTGAACCAGGCCCTTTGACATAGTGACAAATGTGTTTTCCCAGCTCGTCAGAGCTGTGCAGGGGAGGAAAATGAAGCTCATTTGGAGACGACTTTCTATTTGTGTTGACCTCGGGAGGGTCATAACAGCCAACGCCAGAGTGTGAAAAATGCTGATACCTGCTTTGTCTTCCTTGCTTTAGCATCAGGCAGGCTTGAGGAGGCAAAAAGCAGCACAAGGAGAGACTCATTAACATTTCCTCTGCCCAGCAAGGAAACCAAAATAACAAACATCTCATTAAGTAAGGAGAGGGGAGAATTACAAAATACAGGAGGTATTTTTAGTTGGAAAACAAAGTGCTTTATCTTCCCCTCAAAGTAGGGCTTTCCAGATGAAAAGGGATACGGAGAGAATTCTGCACCAGGAGGAGTGGCAGTAATAACAATCATCATGAGGGGGTAATATTGATAGCAGCATGCCCTCAGATTCCCAATTGCTTCCACACCCTCCCAGTAAGTGACCTGTGGGCCCAAGGGCCTGGGGGACAATGGGTGGCCACGAAGAAAAGACCCACTGACGTGTGAGCTGGTGTTTTGAATGCAAAACTCTGTGTTTTGAGTGCCAGCTCCAGTGCAATAAAGTGTTCCAGGGCTGGAGATGGATGAATAGAGACGTATGGTGCAAATTAGATGTGCTATTCTTTTCTCCCTTTCACTCCTTGCAAGTTTAAAAGCCCAACACCTTGGTTTCTTCCTAATTTTATTTCCTTCCGAGGGTTTTGCTACCAAACAAATGACTGGGCAGCTTTGTCTGGTGAGCTGTAGGAGAATCAATAGGCATTAAAAGGATGTGGAGGCAGATGGGGGGAAAATGTGGTTTCTTATTTTCTTCTTTTTTCTTCTAGAAAGAGGAAGCAATTATGGAAGGGAAAGGGAAAATTCTAGCACAGGGAATATAGGATAATGCAGAAAATCCCTTGTTCACCACTAAAAGATATTAGTTCCTGCAAGAATATGGGATGAATTGCCCACATGGCTTCAGGCTTCTAATTTTAGGTGCTTCAAAGAGTCCTGGGTGAAAGGCAGGCTCCTCCAGACAGCGATTCTGAGGAGGAACACACTGCACATCTCAGTGCACAACTGGGGAGGGACCCTGGCAGCACAGGAGGGCACTTCAGCATCCACCAGAGCTCTTCAGAACACGTGCAGCACAAAATCAGCTGCACCAGAAACTTCCCCAAGTCTCCCTCGGGATCTCCCCCTTCTCTCTCACCCACCAGGTTCATCTGGCTCACAGCTCAGGCTGCTCTCCAAGCAGTGACATCTCTTGCCATAAGGCGCCTCTGAGCAGAACACTCATCCAGATGAGGTGGCAAAGGCCTGTCAACCCCAAAAAAATCCCCCAAACCAAACACATTTGCTCAGTGAGAGCCCACAGCCTGAACTGATGCCAAGGGGTGAGTGCCACCAGGCTCTGGGTGCATCGTGTCCTCAGCACACGGTGACAGCACAGGAGAAGGTGCCAGTGACTCAGTGTCCCTTTATTCTGGTCCCACTCCCCTCAGGGGAACACTCAGCTGCTGCTCACTGCCACAAGCTCCTTTTGCTGCCTTTAATTGGTCTGTTGCCTTTTCCCTTTCTCTCTTCTCACTTTATTTTGGATCTGATCCTAACCTACGGTGCTTTAAACCTCTCCAGGAAGCTCTAGGGAGACAACCCACGTTGACACCATCCCTGCTGAGCTATGACATGTGGCTTTTTGCTATTTTCTCTCCTTTCCCTACTTCAGCTGAGCTCTTTTGGAGCAAACTGCTCACCCTCATCCTCACTTCCCACTTTCCTTTCTGCTCTTCTTGCCCCTCTCTTATCTTGGACATCCTGTGGCCACTCAGAGGAATTCTCCCTCCTCCCCATCCTGTCCCAATCCATGGATCCTGTCCTTCTGTGCCTGTCTGCCTCTCTGTGCCCAGAATCTGCCTGTCTGCCTCAAATTGCCTCTCTCCATCACCTCGCTCCACATCTCCCTCCTCCCTCGGCTTCCGGCTCCCCCCTCTCCTCCTCCTCTTCCCACGCACCCCGCTTTAATTAGAAATACAAAGAAAATGCTTATCACACATGTCTTAATCAGCAACTCGTTCCCCAGCAGGTCCAGAAGGAAAACCCCCATTTGTCCTCAATTCTCCCACTTCCCCCACCACCTCCACAGAATTAGGAGGAGAGTGATTAGGGGGAGAGCTCTGTGAAAGGAGGCTGAATGAGATTAACCCAGAGACCTGGAAAAGCTGGAGGGAAGAGCCAAGAGAATCGTGGTGATGTTCAGCAAGGGCTAATTCTGGAATTTCCTGGGAAAAAAAGAGTCCCTGGCAGCAACAGACTGGGAGAACTGGACCCAGGAGTGCTCAGCAGGCTGAGCATGATACAGCAGCATGTCCTGGCAGCAAAAAAATTATCCTGGATTGCAGGAGCACAAATACAGCCAGGAGATCATGGAAGAGATTATCCCCCCCCACAGTCAGAGCATTTTAGATCATATTCAGCTGCTGCAATCGGGTTTGGGCTTCTTGATACAAGACACTGATCACAGGGAATGAGTTCAGGCCATTGGGATGAGCTGGGGCCAGGTGTGGGATTAGACATTGGAGAAGTGATGGCTCTGGGGGACATAACAGCAGTGGCCTGTACCTGTGGGGAGGTTATCAAGGAGATAGAACCAGGATCTTCTGGTGGCTGGTGAGAGGACAAGAGGCATCAAATTCCAACAGGACATGCAGTTTGAGCACAAGGAAAAATGTTTTCCCTCTGAGCAGTCGGCATCCCTGGGGTTTTCAGTGTCTGAAACGATCTCGGCTGACCCAGCAGCTGACTCAGCTTGGAGTAGGAGGCTGAGCTAGAAACCTCCTGCATCCCTTTCATCCTTAATAATCCTGAGATCCTGCAGCAAGAGCCAAGTGTCAAATGAGGCCGTTCAGATCCAGGATTCCTCCCCAGCTGAAAAGTGAGGGAGGGGCAAAGAGAGGCAGCAGGGCCTGGAAAGGGACTCATTATTGGAGCAGGTTTAGGAGCCATTTCATCCCAGGTTCTGGCATTTGATGGGACAAGGAGAGGCTGAATGCAGCTCATCTTGCAGAGTTAATTCCACTTTATATTGTCCCCATCCTATGGGTCATTTCTGGGGTTCCTGGGTGAGAAGCTCTCTGGGGAATATCTTTGCACCAATCCAGAGATACCAGGGTTGCAGAGTCTCTCCCAGTCCATGTTATCTCTTCCTGGCAGAGCAGGTTTGAGGCAGACTCTGGGGTGCTGAGACTGCAGCACAAAGGGCTCCAGATCTGTCCCAACCCCTCAGGTGATTGATGTTTGACTTTTTCTGAACACAAACACAGCTGCCCCAAAATCTTGTGCTTAGGAAAACTGGGTGAAATTGGAGAAGTAAGCAAGGCAGAGGGCAGTCATGTGGGAAGAAGTGGCATTGGGAGGGGCTGCTGGATTAGAATTCTGTGTTACACCCTCAGGGTTTTGTCCCCTTCCCCACTCACTGTCCCTCCCTCCCTTCAACCAAACCATGCAGCCCTTCTAGGTCAGCTGCTGCTGTTTTAAATAATTTTTTGTTCCCTGAGAACCATCCCCTGCTAGGGAACAGACATAGGCCCTCCTGCACCACATAGATTTGAGGGGAAATAAAGGAAAAAAATGACCCCTGCCTCCCATGCCCTTCAACTTAAACCATCACCAGTTTGTGATTCTGCTTTAACCAAATGCCTGGGCTCACCCAGGACTTCACTGAAAGACCCTCTGCCTCCTCCTCTTTGTGCTGCTCTGGGATGGCTGAATTCCCACCAGGAAACCCCCAGCCAGGAGCTTTGGGAGTGAGGACCCATCCTAAGCCTTCCTGGCACACTGCCCAGCACCCTGAGCACAGGCAGGGCACCCCCCCCACCACCACCACCCCGCTGCCAACGGGCTCAATCCCTTTTTTCAGATTATCCTGATGAATCAGCATCCCACTGCCTCTGGCCATTGGCACTGGGAAAGGACCAGAAGGCCCAGATGTCCTCAGCACCTCTCCGAGGGTGTTCCAGCGGGGAAACTCTCTCGGATTAGGGAATCCTTTATCTCTGGCTTATGTAAAACCCGGAGACTCCTTTTATGGTTGGCTTTTCCTGCCTTGTCAAGAGCGAAGAACAAATGTAGCTTCATCTGCGCTGGTGTGTTGGCTCACTGATTAAGCATCTGATTCAAAGCTGAGCACAGAACAGGCTTTTGATGGGCGGATTTAATTCGGTGTAAGAACCAGGATGTCGTCCCCCTCCCTCACCCGATATTCCCAAATTGTGGTTGGTCTGGTGCAATTAAGCCGCGGGGATGACTCCCACCTACCAAAGCCTGAGAAAGTCCGGAGCGCTCCGATTTGTGCTGAAGTGGCTCCTTTGAGTGTTTCCCCCTCTGCTTCCCCCCCCTCCTCTTTGCTTTTCCTTTCTCTTCTCTCCCTTTTTTTTTTTTTTTTTATTTTTTATTTTTTTATTTTTTTTATTTTTTTTTCTGATTTACCACCATTCCCAGGCATTCACCTCACCCTGTGTGTGTGCGAGGGGGATGTGCGGGGGTCCGTGGGCGTCTGTCTGGGTGTGTGACACACCAGATTCCTCCCCGAGCCCTGCCAGGGGACGCATGCTAATGATGACCTTGCTGAGTAAAGAGTTGTGGAAGGAATAAGTGTTTTTCCTGCGCTCCGAGAGGCGGAAGGTGCGATTACTCATCCATCTCTCCAACTGTCTCCAGCACCTTTCAAGCGCTTCTCGCGTCGAGTCTGGGGGCGTGAGCGAGGGGGTGGCGAGCGAGGGGAGGCTGCCAAAATCTGGGTTGCCACAGACACCGGCATCTCTGCTCCTCCAATGATCGCTGCGCTGAGAGTGCGAGAGGAGGCTGGGCACCACCCACATGTTGAGCTGCGTGGAGTATAAGTAGATGGAGGAGCCTGGACTAGTGGCAGTTCAGACAGGGAGGAGAAGCAGCTCTTCAGCATCTCCAGTGAAAGCGGTTTTTGACTCGCCAAGTTTGTTTTTTTTTTTCCCCGAGGAGAAATCACCCGGATTTTTGCTGCAGCTTCCAGCTTCTCTTTGTGCATCTTCTGTGTGATTTTTCTCCGGCGGGGGACTTTGCGGCGTTCCAGATTCCCAGCGGGATTGGACATCTTATCCAACTCCTCTCCTTGTTCCTGGAGGATCCTGGTTCTCTCTGGGACACCCCTGAGCACGTGAGACCGGCGTTCCCAGCTTGGCACCGGGAGAAATTTGCCTACAACTCTCCCTGGGATCCACGTGGACCGAACCAGCTGGCTCTGCGGTGATATCTGATTGGGTTGTGTTTGTGTCCAAAAGTCCTTGCAGGGGGGTTTAGAAGTCTCTGTGTGTCTTTCAGGAAGTGTTGTGGTGGGTTTTTTTGGGGATCCAGCTTTAGTGCCGGGGCTTATAACCCAGCTCTTTGCGTGTTTGCCACTCGCACGGTCGGAGCCATGCAGCTGGACAATGTCACCAGCGCGGGTGTCCACTCCTTCCAGGGCCACCGTGGAGTTGCCAACAAGCCCAATGTGATCCTGCAGATAGGGAAGTGCAGGGCAGAAATGCTGGAGCATGTCCGGAGGACCCACCGGCACCTCCTGACAGAGGTCTCCAAGCAGGTGGAGCGGGAGCTGAAGGGGTTGCAGAAATCCGTGGGGAAGTTGGAGAACAACTTAGAGGACCACGTCCCGACTGAAAACCAGAGGTGGAAGAAGTCCATCAAGGCCTGCCTGGCCAGATGCCAGGAGACCATTGCCCACCTGGAGAGGTGGGTCAAGAGGGAGATGAATGTTTGGAAGGAGGTCTTTTTCCGCCTGGAAAAGTGGGCTGACCGCCTGGAGTCCATGGGAGGCAAATACTGCCCTGGGGAGCAGGGCAAGCAGACGGTGTCCGTGGGGGTGGGAGGCCCAGAGATAAGGCCAGGTGAGGGGGAGATTTATGATTATGCCCTGGACATGAGCCAGATGTATGCCCTGACCCCTCCTCCCGGGGAGGTGCCTAGCATCCCCCAGGGCCACGATTCCTACCAGTGGGTCTCCGTGTCCGAGGACGCTCCAGCCTCCCCGGTGGAGACCCAAGTGTTTGAGGATCCCCGGGAGTTCTTGAGCCATTTGGAGGAATACTTGAAGCAGGTGGGTGGAACAGAGGAGTATTGGCTGTCTCAGATCCAAAACCACATGAACGGCCCAGCTAAAAAGTGGTGGGAGTACAAGCAGGACTCCGTCAAAAACTGGGTGGAGTTCAAGAAGGAGTTCCTGCAGTACAGCGAGGGAACTCTGACCAGGGATGCTATCAAAAGGGAGCTGGATTTGCCCCAGAAAGAGGGGGAGCCCCTGGATCAGTTCCTTTGGCGCAAGAGAGACCTGTACCAGACCCTCTATGTGGATGCAGACGAGGAGGAGATTATCCAGTACGTGGTAGGAACCCTCCAGCCCAAACTGAAGCGTTTCCTGAGCTACCCCCTGCCCAAGACCTTAGAGCAGCTGATCCAGAGGGGCAAGGAAGTCCAAGGCAACATGGAGCACTCTGAGGAGCCCAGCCCCCAGAGGACCCCTGAGGTTCAGCCAGGAGACTCCGTGGAGACCGTGCCCCCCTCCACCACCGCCAGTCCCGTGCCCAGCAATGGGACTCAACCAGAGCCCCCCAGCCCCCCAGCCACTGTCATATGAGCTCCCCTCAGGGGGGTCTGGGTTCCGTGGAAGGGAGAAGGGGGCTTGTTTAGGAAGCTTCTCCTTGGAGGGAAGTTCTGGCTGGGACGAGACCTGAGGAGCGCTCAGTCCAACAGCCCGGAGCGGAGGGATTGACTTTGCTCCTGGGGGGAGGGAGGTGGTGGGGGAGAGGCACCCCGGGATGGGGTTGCCCCCCTCGCCCAGGCCGTGCCACGCAGTGGTGCTGGGGACCCTGCTGGCACCACTGTGGGGAACAACCAATTTTATGAGAATTCCCTGACAAGAAACTAGAGACAATTCCCAACTGGTGGAGCAGCCGCTCGGCGCTGGCAGCTCTCAAGGGCTTCATTCGAGTGCAGCAGTTGGTGGAGGGTCCCTACCCATCTGGATCTCTCTTTTTCCTTCTCTCCTCGCTCCTCTGGAGGGTGGCTCTGTCCTGAGGAGACAGCTTTCGCTTGACCCTTGCCGGTTTTTGATTAACCTCTGGGTTTCTGTTCACTTGGCAATCTCCTGCTCTTGCTCCAAAGGATTAAAGTAATTTTTTTGGACTATATTTTTTGTTTTAAGAAGAAAAAAATCCTGTTATTTCAGGATCTGATAGCTTTAAGAATCTGGATTATTTTCTGTGGTTTTCATTTCACTGCACCTAATACCTGCTTTAATGTGTTTCCTCTCAAGAGGCTCTTACTGGTTTACTTCTTGTCTTAGTTTCTGCTCACTTCAGTTCAAGGCCACTGCAGTGCCTGGGCAGATTTCATCCTTTCTCTGCACATTATCCTGTGCATTCAGCAGGAAACAGATTTTCTAATTAAATTCTGAGCTCATTTATTGAAGTAGCAGTCTCCTTCCTTTCAGGGAAGAGAGGGTGTTCAAGGTAGGGAGAGGAGACACCAGAGCTCTTTTGAGAGAGACTGGGGGAAGGGAAGGCAAATAAATCCTTATTCTTTGAATGGAACAAGCAAACACACCCCAAGTTCAGAGCAAAATATCCCCAGAGCAGCAAATCGAGTCCATGCTGATGTGTGGAGACAACAGGAGCTTTTGCCATGTAAAAGCCAGAAGAGATGAAGAGAGGATCTGTGTGCCCCAGCACAGTTTTAGCCTGTGCATCTCTGCAGGGAGTTTCTGCTCACACAGACAGACTCCAAATGCTCTTGGAAAGCCTGGCATCCCTGTCCTGGAGCACCTAGGACAGAGTGTTGTCTGCTCACAGAGAAATTCCTGCAACATCTTGCCACGGATGGAGATGGACTTGGACTTTGTGACTTTTTCCACGTTGAGACAGGAAATGCTCAGCACTCACCTTTGGCCAGTGTTTGATGATAGGACTGAGAGGAGAAAGACATTCCTCAAGTTTGGCTCTCCAAAGTTTCCTGAGGCTGGACACATCTTGGGCATCATCTGCATTTACCACCAGACCAAATAAACAGCAGGGATGCAGCAGCAGGAGTGACCCTGAGATGCTCCTGGCACTGCCACAGCAGTGACATGTGGCACTGGTGGCTCAGAAGGCCTTTGCTGTGACTCCTTCCAAGAGCCTGAAGGTAAGGCAGCTCTCTGGCATTCTCTCCTCAGAGCTAAACTGGTCACAGAATGTCCAGTAGAAAACTTGCCTGGAGCTAAAAGCTCAGCTGGAATGGGATATGAAGCCTTGGGGTTGGGAGAAAGGGGGAGGGAGAGCCAGCTAAAGGGAAACACAGGAACGGGAAAAGTTTCCAAAGAGGAAAGTGTCCTGCACTTTCTGATTAATATGATAAAAGAATGGGGAGCTTCTTAATTAGCCCAGCCCCAGGACCTGCCTTGTCCTTCATGGAGAACCTCTGGGCTTGAGTCCCCACTTGAGGCCTTACATCCCAGGTCCATGCACAGCCCAGAGGAGCTGCAGGTCTGCTCTGCATCCTTGCTGGGAGCTGGGCTCAGGAATGGTGGGAGCTCTCCTCTCACTCGTTCCCAGTTTGTCAACAGCTCTGTGTGCAGAGAAAGGAGCATTTCTCACTAATGACCCGGGCTGAGTGATGGGGGAGTGGGAGTCACTGCTGAGGATGAGCTGGCCCTGTATTACAAGCTTTGTCTCCTCTTACTTCCAGTGACTCACTCAGATCCTCCTCTGAGAAGGAATCACTTCGCAGCATGCAGCATTTGGGAGGAAAGCCGCAGAAAAAGCTGCAGAGCAAAGGCCTCAACATCAGACCTGCTCTCAGGACCCTCAGCCACCAGCTGCCAGATCCACCACCTGAAGGAAGGAGTGGCACAGGTAATTACATCCCATATTACCCTGTGAGCCTTCCTAATCTCCCCAGTGCCCTGACCTGAGATGCTGAACAGCCCAGGTGCAAATACCTCAGTGCCAGTGGCTGCAGCAGCCTGGCACCACCAGAGAGGTGACATTTCAGCTTCTTGGTGCCAGAACCCAAGCACCAGCCCCAACAATTGATGCTCCAGGGACTGCACATTGTGGCTTTCCCTTGGCTGGACCATGGGCAAATCCTTAGACCCCAACACTGGTGGGTCCTCCAGGCTGCAGGCACAGCAAAATTTAATCCCAACTCCTGAGAATTCCCCCTATCTTCCCACTTTAAAAATCTAATCAGAGTTGGTGCATTTTTTTTTCCTTTTCCAGCGATCTCTGCTGCTGTTGCTGAGATTCCTTCTCTGTGTCCAAGAGCTCTCCCAGGGGAGAAGAAAGTGCTGCAGGAAGACAGAGGGCAAACCATGCACCAAAGAGCCTCCCATGCAGTGCAATGCCACATTCAAGGTGCTGAGAGCCAGAATGAAACTGGGAAGCTGCTTCCAACATGACAAAGAAAGGCCTGAGCTGTGTACTCCAAACACAGAGGAAAGTGCTGAGAATGGAAAGAGAGATCAGAACAGAAGAACCAAGTCCAGGCTTTGGGGACAGCAAGGATGCTGGGCTTGTGCTGACTGTCTGTGGAGAGGATTCTGCACCTCTGCGATCTGGGGCCGCTGGGACTCACCTGAAGAAATCCTCACTAGATCCTCACTGAAAAAACTTTCCAGATTAACTTTGCCAAGAGGCTGATCCTGCCTTGGCTACGAGCCCTCCCCCTGGCCATGCTGTAACTCGCCTCTCCTGAGTGCAGGGTCGCCTCATTTCATGCGGGTATCAGTTCCAAACCTCAAAGGGCTCCCGGAGTTTGGAGAAGCATCCCACGGTCCAGATGCTTGTCTGAACTGTTGGAGCCTGCACATCTGGGCCAGCTGTCTTGCCAGCAAGGAGCTTTGTGAGACAGCAGGAGCTCTCTGGGTCTGCATGGGCCAGAGTTACTGCAAGAACTGGGGTTCTTGTGCTGGCTTTGGAGTGACTGTTTCCATCCAGACCCAGGGAGCCCAAAAAGAGCTCGAGTGAGCTGGACAAGACAGTTTTGGTTCATCTCTCAGCCGAAGAGGTCCAGTTGGTTCCTCTCTCTTCCAGAGCCAACTGTCCTGTTGTATGTGTGTGTGTGTGT
>VZTT01051022.1:24186-35258 GCA_013400855.1 Buphagus erythrorhynchus
GGGGGGGTGTGTGTTGAGCAAAAAAAATCCACATTACTGAAATTCTGTGGTGTTTTGTTGCATTTGAATTAAGCCAGAAGGACCTAAGGTACATTCCAACAAGGCTCAGCAAAAATGTCCAGGACTGGAAAATTCCATAAAACCATGTAAAGGCAGATTCCCAGGCATCATCTTAAGGTCTAAATGATGTTTGATTTTGAGGTGCTTAATTTCCACAGTCTCTTCCAAGGGACTAGACTGCCTCAATAGGCATTTTATTTTTCCTGCTTTTTTAGGGAATTAGCCTGTCTGTGCTACTTGGTCATTTGGTCCTGAGTTTTTTTTTACATTTTCAGCTGGCTTTTTGGAATGTGCAGAACTGAATCTCCTGGACTGATTTTATTTCAATTGTTGCTCCCAGCAAATTGGAGCTTTACTTGTAGCATCCTGGTTTTTATTACCAGCCTCTCTGGGAAGGACTGGTAGTTTATTTTCCTGGGGCAGAGTCACATGAATGAGAAGCGTGGATGTGTTGTACCTCTGGAACTTTAGCAGATTTCAACCACTGCATTTTTTCCTCCCTAGGCGATTTTGCATTTACTGATGAAACTACTTTAGAGTTTTTATTTTTACTAGGCATATTATTAATTCAAACCACCTTGTACAAAAGGCAAACACGTGGAGTTGCTGCAGGTTGTAGGGGTTGAAGCCAAAAGGTCTTTGTAAGCCGACATCACCTGCCCTGGATCTGACTGGATCAGGCAGTTTATTCCTCACGTGTCATGTTGGAGTTACAAGATCACACCAAGCCACTAGAGCCTGTCAGTAGAATAGTGCTACACTCGATTTGCTATTGTAGCAAAGCCTTTTGTAGATTTATACAATAAAACTTTGAAATATCTGCTTCAATTGCTTTCTGTCTCATTTTCTGATCTTTCTTGCTTGGTTTATGGGTGACTCACAAGTGTCTACTGCCCTCTGAAAATCTGGTTACCTGGTTTATGAAAATCTTTCTTCTCAGCAAAATCATGTGGTTGACATAAAAATGAAATGCACGGAGTTGTTCAGACCCTAAAACTGAGTCAGATGTAGCCCATGATTTTGGGAGAAGCAGCCCTTTGTGGGACTGTGGATCCTGCAGGGCTCTTGTTGGGTACAGCTGAGAGAAGGACCTTTGAAATGAGGACAGGCACATTCCCATCCATGTCTGAGAAATTCACAGAAGAGCTGAGGCAAGACAGGACAAGGTAAAGAAACTAAACCTCAATCAGCTCTGTTTGATAACCAAAGACCCTTTGTGAGTGAGAAGCACCCAAACCCAACAGAGACCCAGGAGTCGGGGCTTTGTTATCTGATGCATTCACAATTCCTACAGCTCATTACCTCTAAAACAAACCAAAGTTATCCAGGCTGGAGTCAGGGAACACAGCAGGGAAAGGAGCTCAGGTTGTTTTAAACTGAAATGTTTATTTTTAGCATAGATAGATTCCTAGCCCCAAAGATAAAGGACTAAAGGACTCTGCCTCTGCAAATCCTTTTCCAGAGATTCTTTGCACTCAGATGGATTTAGCCCCATTCCCTGCTCTATCCCTGGTCTTTCTCCAATGAAGGAAAACAGTCCAGGGTGGGATGCAACTGGCAATGTGCACTTGGGTGGGTCAGCTGGGGAAGCAAAAGGAGTTATTCAGTTTACAACAGGGAATAAATGCCCAATGGCCCTCCCTTTTGTGAGAGATCCCTTTCGAGCTCAGGTTGGAGAGGCAGAGATGGTCTGAAGGCCAAAAATGCCTCAAGGAGAGCTACTGACCTTGGAGTCTCCAGCTCCTTGCAACTCATTCGACCACAAACCCTTGGCAAGAGGGAGAAGGAAATTTTGAAGGTGCGATTTGGTTCCACAACTGAGCTCTGCCTTTGTACCTTAACTGCCAGAATCAGTAAAAAAGTGGGGGGAAAAGACATTGAGGGGTCAGACCAGTGAAAAAAGTGCACCCAGTGTCACCACAACCTGTGACAGTGTAGAGAAGCTACAGGTGAGCAGGTTTAGACTTTTCATGGTCTAAACTTTTTGGACTTGGCCTAAAGTGCCACGAACAACCTGATCCTTGCAGAACAAAACAGCAAGAGCTGCACCAACCCTGCCAGAGTCCAAGAAGCATTTGGACAATGCTCTTAGGCACTTGATGAGATTTTTGGGGTGTTCTGTGCAGGGCCAGGAGCTGGATTTACTGATCCCTGTGGGTCCCTTCCAACTCAGGAAATTGGAGGGTACTGAGCTCAGCTGGAGGTGCTGAGCTCTTCCAGCAGAGGGGGGCAGAACTCCACTGTACACCGTGGGAATTAAAACCAGGAAAAACACTAGAGAGGGAAAAATCTGTCCTTGTCACCATCCATCCCCACACAGCCCATTCCCATAGGATACAAGACCAGGGGTTATTTCAATGAGGGAGGTCTGAGAGAATGGGCAAAGAGAGGTCATGTGGAGAAAGGATGAGGAGTGATGGCCAAAACTGCACTGGAGGAACATGGACAGGATGGGGATGGGAGGTGGGAAAGGAAGATGAGTCTGGAAAATGCCTGCCCGTGCCAGGTAAACTCATAAGGTTTCCAATTTTGTCCTAGAGTCTTCCAGGTTTGCCTGTAATCTTTATGTCCTTGCTTTCTGACAGTTCCAGATGAAAATCCCTAGAGAGTCATTGGACCTACACTCATTAATTAATGAAAAAAATGCCTTATGACTGCTCCTGGCTCTCAGAGTAGGGAGTCACCTGGAATAGATGTGGCCTAGTGATGGATTAACAGCCCCAAACTACTGAAATCCCCTTCAAAATCAGAGTGGGAACCATCCCTGCGTTTTCTGGGGCAAGATCCAAAACGCAGAGGTATTCACAGCCTCGGGTTGCACCAGGAGTGGTTTAGATATTAGGAAAAAATTCTTCACTGGAAGGGTGGTCAGGCATTGGACCACTCTGGAATCACCATCCCTAGAAGCCAAGGCTCAAAGGCTTTGTGGATGTGGCACCTGGGGACAGGGTTTAGTGGTGGATCTGGGCTGGATGATCTCAAAGGGCTTTTCCAGCTGTAATGATTCCGTGGTTCCATAAATGATGGAGAAGGCTCGTGAGGCCAAGCACTTACAGATCTGAGAAAAACATCATTCATTCTTGATAATTTTTACTTGGTAATTTTTATTTTCTTCTTTCTTCATTGCGACTGGACTGATGGGCTCCTTCATTTGCTTATTCAGGACAGCTTAAAGATGAGCCAAGATAGATCTACTGCACATAAAAATTATTTTATAGAATTATAAAATGATTTGGTTTGGAAGGGATCTTAAAGATTATTCAGTTCCACCCCCCTGCCACCTTACACTAGACTAGTTTCTTTTTTTCCCCTTGTTTTTAGCCTTTTTTTTTTTTTTGTCTTTTATCTCCTTTTTTAATCAAAGAGATTGAACCGCTCAGTGATGTAAATCATATTTATTGACTTTCCAGGCAGGCCTTGTGTGTGTGCACAGCCCAACTGCTCCCCTGGATCTCCTTTTTCCAGTAATTATGAAAAGCTGTGAAATTTCCATTATTGACACAATGGGTTCCAATGGCTCCACTTATCACATCCAAGCTGCTCTGCTGAGCAGTGGGTGCTCGCTCCCATCATGGAGCAGGAATTTGTCCCAGACTTGCTCCTGCAACACTCATTTGTACCAAGGATGAGTTGCAGGCAGGTTTTGTTGTTTTTACAGCTGATTTTTAATCATTAAGAAGTGAAAGGAGGGTTGCTGTGTACATCCAGCTCGATTCTTGACACTGTTTGTGATGATTTTTATGGAAGACACAGCCATCTTTGTTACTTTTTAGGATATATTTAGGGATTTTTAGGATCCTGTTAAATGAAAGTGAGGCTGCAATGTCAGTGTGGTTTTCAGTCATTTCATCTTGGATGTTTATCAGCTTTCAGCTCATTAATTCATATGCCTAGAAGGGAGCTGGAGTGGGAATTTTACAAGGGCTTGGCATGATAGGACAAGGGGAATGGCCTTAAGATGAAGGAATTTAGATTTAGATGGGACATTGGGAAGAAATTCTTCCATGTGAGGGGGGGAGGCCCTGGAATGGAATTCCCAGAGAAGCTGTGGCTGCCCCATCCCTGGAAGTGTCCAAGACCATTTGGACAGGGCTGGGAGCAACCTGGGACAGTGGAAGGTGTCCCTGCCCATGGCAGGGCTGGAATGAGATGATTTTTCAGGTTACTTCCAACCCAAATAATTTTCTGATCCTGTGAATTTATATCTTGCAAAACCAGGGATTCCCAAGCTCACTAAAAGCCTTCATGTTTTTGATACAGAGTTGATGAGTTCTTCCATCCCTCCCACATGTTCTCAGACAACACTACAATAAAAAAAAATTGAAATAATGTAGAATATCAGATTTTATTTAGTCCTGAATCTTACAGAACCACTTGGTGGCTTAAAGTGTTCTGTATTTTTCTAAAGGAATCAAATCTTGACATTTTCAAAATGAGCTATTTGACTTCTTCTTTCTGAAAAACACCACTTAAAAACTGACTTCAACTTGAGAAAACAAAAGAAAGAAAGAAAGAAAGAGAAAAGTAAGAAAAATATTAGAAAGGTCAGAAAAGAATGGGAATTTACTGTTTTGGGACTCTGAGGCTTGTGCTGGGTTGGTGCAAGAAGAAATGACTTTTTCCAGCTTCATTTTAATCAACTGAAATATCAGGAGAGTTTCTCATCTGACCTGACTTTGCCCTATTTTGCTCTCTCCTGATTTGATTATTCAACTAAATAAACTCAGATATTTCCCTTCTTGCAGGATTTCCACTCTCTGTGCTCCTCTGCTGTAGAAATTTCAGGGACTTAGAATATTCTGAGTGTCACTGGAATGGTGTGAAACCTTTCCTCACCCAGAACATATTTTCCCAAGAGGGCCAAAAGATAATCCCTCTTAGTGACCAGGATTACAAAACCTGTGTTACACACTTGGAAAATTACAAATCCAGTGGAGGGCCCAAATTCACTGACGATTTTGACAGCAGGGAAAAAAGCCAAACTTCAGGTTTATACTTTAAATAATAGCCTTGAAATCTGTCCTAGGTTTGGGCAGTGATGTCAGGGCAGTACTTGAGGAAGTCTGTGCTGATCACAGAATGCCAGAATGGTTTGGGTTGGGAAGAACCTCCAAGATTGCCTCATTCCACCCCCTGCCATGGGCAGGGACACCTGCCACTATCCCAGGGTGCTCCCAGCCCCATCCAACCTGGCCTGGAACATTTCCAGGGATGGGGCAGCCACAGCTTCTCTGGGAAACCTGTGCCAGGGCCTCACCACCCTCCCAGGGAAGAATTCCTTCCCAACATCCCTTCTAAATTTACCCTCTGGCAGTTTAAAGCCATTCCCTGTGTCCTGTCCTTGTCCAAAGTCCCTCTCCAGCTCTCCTGGAGCCCCTTCAGGCCCTGGAAACCCACAGTAAAGGTGTCCTTGGTGGTGGCCTCAGCAGTTCTGGGTTAAAGGCTGGATTCAATGATCTTGGAGGTCTTTTCCTACCTAAACAATTCCTTGATTCTCCAATCAGGAAAAGACCATGAACTCTTTAGTGCAACCTGCATTCCCTGCAGTCCACTGGGGACATTCCAGGTGGTGTTTCCTGCTTTTCCAGAGGAGGCAGAGGTTGGAGAGAGGGATTTACTAAATATCCAAGGGTGAAGGCAGGAAGGAAAAGTGACTGCAGACCCCTCTGTTCTGTGTAGGACCCCCACCAATATCTTGTTTTCAGAGCTCACATCCACCCCACTCAGAGCATCCCCATTTCCTGGTGTGGTGAATGAGGGACATGGCTGAACTGCCAGTGCTGGGAGCAGAGGACAGAGTGGCCTTTCCCTGAAAGCAGCTCCATCACTGCTCTGTGCTTCCCCTACTCAGTTTCCTCAGAAATCACCTTTTTCCCCCTCATGTTCAGTAAAAGTTCCTAAATCCCCTTGCAATCAAGTAAAGGAGACACCAATTCATTATTTCCCAAAGATTTTTGTCCCTGAGGACTCCCCTACACAGAGAGTTCCAGGAGAGCAAATCCAAACTGAACTGAGACATGGCCATGTGGGAAATTACTTGGAAGACTTTCAGACCTGTGTCTTCAATCTATTTCAGAATTAAGGTGACCTGGATGCAGCAGGGTTCACTTCCCTTTGGCTTGATCAGAAAGGCGTGTCTGGGAATGAATTAAGCTTGGATGAATTAATGCCACCTTTGATCCTCATTAAGTTTGGACACCCAGGCATTTAGGCCAGCCTAAGTTCTTCCACTGTAAAAGTCAGTGCTGAGGGAAGGCTGGAAATCTGCACAGAAACTGCTGGGAAAACATCCAGGCTGAGATAATATTTTTTTTTTTTGCTGAAACCTGTCACCAGAAAATTCTGCTCTGTGGCACTATGGACACTTTCCTGGGAGCCATGGAGTGGCTGGATGGGGCTTGGAGAGGCCTGGGGTAGTGGAGGTGCCCCTGCCCATGGCAGGGTTTGGAATGGGATCATCTTGAAAGTCCCTCCCAACTCCAATTATTCCATGATTCTGCGATACTGAGAGAGCATCTTGCCTTTCTCTTTCCCACTGAGTGCGTGTCCAGGACAAGACCTCTCAAATATTTCCAGTTTTTGCTGAGCACCAGGATATTGCCTCCATCACAATCATTCCAAATGAAATTCAATTTAAACCTCACTTCAGCACAGGCTGATGCAGTTTTGCAAAATGTCTGTACAACCTCAGCAACTGGAATGGAAGAGAAATTCCATGAAAATCCAGGAAATGTTGCTTCCTCTACATCTTTCCTACACGAGTTTGGAACAGCTGCCAAATGTAATTTTTTTCAAAATATGTCACATAGAATCTAGCAAGGTCATGCAAAATCTACATTTTTCTTCAAAATCTTCACTGAATTTTTTATTTCTTTTACCTTAAATCAGGTTAGATAAAGAGGCTGAGCCCTTTTAACATCCCTGATGTTGCTTCCTAGATCAAGACACCAAGAGGGTGAAAAACAGGGGAATGGATATCAGTACAGCTGATTTCTCACTGAACAACCACAGGAAATCTGGGATGTTTGTCACCTGTGTCAGCAGAAATCACTGCCTGGCATCCCCTTTAGCAAGAGAGTGGAGCTGTGCTGGCTAATATCTGCAGTGTGAAATAGGGCCTGGGAGAAAGGAAAACAAATAGGGGAAATCTGCCTGGTGAGGTTACTTTGAATTCCTCTGACCCAGTGAACTCAGGCAGAGCTGCCTCTCCAGGACCTGGACATATTTAGTGCCTGTTTTCCAAAATCAGCATCCCATGGATGTCACAAACCTGGACATCAGCTCTGTTTGCCAGCCAAGAAAGAAAAAACTCCACTCACTGAACCCAAGTCATCCCAAACTTTCCAATGTGTTCAGGACACAGAAGAAAAATCAATTTTTCTGCCCCTTTCCACACTGATGTGGCTTTAGGCATCCACCTTTTTATGCTTTTGTGAAAGATTCTCCCCTCAGCTCATGAAGTCATTGCTTAATCTGGATTTCCTTGCAATTCAGACTATCAAGAAAAATCAAGGAATTTTGTTTTCCCTTCCTGCTCAGCCATTAGTCTGCAGCTTTACCTGTTTGCTGAAATCTGGGTGTGACCACAGAGTCCAAAGCTGCCAACCCATTACCTTTGCCATGGCATGAGGAAAGCTTTGGGAGAAAAACTAGAAAACAATAATGAATAATTTTCAAAATAAATACAATAAAGAAGCCCTGAAATGCTCAGGCCCTGCCATGGAGGACTTCAATAAACATTCAGAGCTTGCTCCTGTGTTGCTGAGGCTTTACCTCTCAGAAAGTACAAGATGTCAATCAGGATTTTCTCTGCTGGAAGCAGGAACCCAAATCTCTATGGAAACCAGAAGGAGGTGACTCTGCCTATGGAGAGGTTTTCTGCATAGATTCCCATCCTCAGAGTTTACATTTGCTGGAGATTTTATTGCCACTGTAGTTCTGGAAAAGATAAAAAAAATGTTTCATCTTCCTTGGACTGCAGATTCTGACATTGTTCCCTCTCCTTCCTTCTCCCTCCTCCAGCCTCAGTCCATTAATCCTTTGGTTTAACTTATTTACTGCCACATTAGAAAAGATTAAATTACTGATGTGTGTGAAAAATGAATCCAATCCAGTGAATCCCCTCCACAGAGGATGTCAGGATCTAATGAGGTTTTGCAGCCTCACAGGATGGATTTGTACAGGGAGGTGCAAGCAGAGGGGATATTTTGGGAGTAAACAGGGACCCCACTGCAGCACAAGTATCTGTGGGACAACAGGATAAAGGAGTTTTTCAATGCAAAAAGTATCAGATCCTGACTTCATTCAGCCCTGACATCTTGGAAACACAACCCCAAATTTTCCTGTTAGGCAGCTGATCTCAGAACCCTCCAGCATCTCATCCTGAGCATCCCAGAAGAGCATCCTGCTCACAGTTCCTTTTCTTGCCAGAAGCCAAGCCAGGAAACAAAGCCCTCAGAGCTGCTCTGTGGGTGGGTGATTTCCCTTTCTCTTCTGCTGCTCAGTTTCCAGCTCTTGAGCAAGACAAAAACCAGAAATTGGTGAGTTATTCAACATCTGAGGAGCTGAAGGGGTGAATTCACCACCGGAAAAAAAAGTTCAGGAGTTGTTCTGTGCCTGCCATGGTGGTGCCTGGGGTTTGAAAGGGAGTTTGGCTGTGCACAGGGTTCAAAGATTAGAGACAGATCTTCAAATTAAGAAGCTCCCAGGCAGTGAATATGTGGAGGGCAGAACAGAGGGGAGCCAAGGGAGCACGAAGGGGACAGAGTGAAAGCTCAAGGGATGGATATAAAAAGCACTGTGACGTGGCTGTGACGACCATGCAGTGAAAGTGGAGGTGACAGACCACGAGGACCTTGGCCCTGCTCCTCCCAGAGCCATTAAATCCCTGCCAAAAACCAACTGCAAATCAACGGGAGCTGCCACTCCTGGTGCAGGAGTTTAATAAATGTCCCTGCAGGAGATACTGGGAATGGTGTCAGCTCTGAATCCTGCTGCTCCTTGGTCCTCAAATGCAATTCACCACTTGTCCCTTGCTGGTGAAGATCTCCCTGTAGCTCATCCCATGCCATGGGAAGGGAAGTGGCCACCCACCCATCTGAAAGTGCCAGAGGTTTTCATGGAATCACAAAGTTGGAAGGGACCTTGGAGACCTTCTAGCTCCAACCTTTCTGCCACAGGGCATCTTCCACTATCCCAGGCTGCTCAAAACCCCACCTAACCTGGCCTTGGACACTTCCAGGGATCCAGGGGCAGCCACAGCTTTTCTGGTACAACTGTGCCAGGGCCTCCCCACCCTCACAACCAAGAATTTCTTCCCAATATCCCATTTTACCCCACGCTCTGGCAGTGGGAAGCCATTCCCTGTGTCCTGTCTCTCCATTCCTTGTCCCAAGTCCCTCTCCAGCTCTCCTGGAGCCCCTTTAGGCACTGGAAGGGGCTCTGAGGTCTGCCAGGAACCTTCTGTTCTCCAGGTGGAACATCCCCAGCTCTCCCAGCCTGGCTCCAGAGCAGAGGGGCTCCAGCCCTTTGAACTTCTCCGTGGCCTCCTCTGGACTTGCTCCAACAGATTTTGTTCTGGCATATTCCATGTCACTGCAGAGGGAATTCCAGGAAACTCCATTTCCCTTGGAGGAATGATATTATCCCCCTGCTTCATAGGAACATTACTTATGGCACACTGCAACTCATAGATCATTAACTAAAATATTTTTAAACCTCTTCAAGTGGTGGAGACCTCACATTTTCTCAGTTTAGCTCATTTTTACCACTGGCTGGAGAGAGCAAGACAGCCCCTTCCTGCTTGCAGAAGCCTTTTCTGTGCTGGAAATTTCAGAATATGGGAAATTGGACTGTAAAAATCGGTGTAAAGTTTCTCCACATTCCTTTCTGTGACTGACACTCTCAGGTACAGGAGATTCATTTTGGCTCCTCCCCTGTTCACTGATTAGATTGTCCATGAGACCATGTTCTAAACAAGGCTGCTGCCCTGATCCAACGTGTTTTCTTCATGCTGATGTTATTAATACATCAAAAATACTTTCTGCACCAGGAGTTTCTCATTGCACACCCCTTTTTTGTCTAATTTGTCTAATCTGTCCTCCCACTCATTAGTCTTATTTCTCACCCAGTAATTCCCCGTTTTAAAGTTTATAAATACCTGTCCTGTGCCTCCTCCATAGGTGCTTGCCCAGACAGAGCAGCTGCCATGGGCTTGCATTTTGCTGATGGAGTACCTGACATCACCATCCATGATTTTGGAGGGGATTTCTCTATACCCTACAATTAAATCTCTCTGTTGTCATAACTTTACACCCTTTTGCGACCTCAGAGACTGAGCTTTTCCCTTTTGAAACCTGAATTTCACTGAGACAATTCCACCACTGCAAGGACCATCCCCGAAGACAAATCCCCAGCTTCCACCTGAGAATTCTCCTGGGAATTTTCCTCTGTCCGTGTCTTTGCTGGGACTCTTTTCTGAGCACCAAAGCTGAATTTTTTCAACTGATACATTTTCGAACGCCAACACAGAGAGGTTTCTGGTGCAGGGTGAGCCCAGATCTGCACCTAGGGAATTATCTGAACCCCTGGATGTGTGAAAAAATGCAGGAGCCAAGCTGTCCCTCAGGCAGGGGACTGCTGAGAGTGCAAGGGACATGAATGGCTTGGGGAGCTAAATGAGATCCCAGCGCTTCCATGGCTGCTGTTGCTACGGAGACGCTTCCTTGGCATCTGCATAACGAGCACTCCCCTACCATTAACTCCGGGAGAAATGAGGCTCCAGGTACCGAGTGATGAGGAGGCAGGAACACAGAGCCAGAATTTTAAGAGGGAAAACACCCTCGGAGGCTTGAGAAACCAAACAAACCCAGTGTTCTTCACACATGCGTGGGATTGAGGAGGGGTTTCCACACCAGTGCTGTTCTTGTGTGATGGATGCAGAGTGAGGATGGTGAAGAGACATCTGAACCACTTTTTTTTTTTCTTCTTTTCTTTTTTTTTCTTTTTTTTTT
>VZTT01051022.1:45560-65572 GCA_013400855.1 Buphagus erythrorhynchus
TTTTCCATTCATCAGTCAGTGGAATCCATTCCATTGTTTCTTTTATCTCTCAGTGCTGGACTTATCTGCCAGCAGACCCACAGCTTGTTTGTAAAGACAAATCCATCATTCTTCTCCCATGGTGACTCTCTAGTTCCTTTATATTCCTTAAATTCATGTATGGACATTTTTTAGAGCCTGCTATGAGGAAGTTCTTCAGGGCTTTGCAAAACTTCTCCAGGGCAGGTGGGCAACATCAAACTCTCACTCCAAAGGTTCTTATCCATAGCAGACATCATGTTTGTGGATATTAGGATCTTACTCTTTATAACAAAAAGGATTCACTACTCACTGCTGCCAAGAACCCAATTTCATTAGGACTGGGTCTATTTTCCCCTTCAGTTTTATATGATTCAGAACTTTTTGATGGCTCTGCCCTGAGTCTTTGCAGCAAGCTCCATCCAACCTGGCCTTGGACACTTCCAAGGCTTTTTTGGGCTTTTTTTTGGAAACCTGTGCCAGGGCCTGCCCACCCTCCCTGGGAAGAATTTTTTCCCAATATCCCATCTAACCCTACCCTCCTCCAGCCCAAAGCCAGCACCCCTTCCTTCCCATGTGAACTTGCTCCTTGAGCTGAGCCAAGCCCCCTGCTTTTTGCTTTCTCGTGCCTCTGAAACCTTGAACTCCTGTTTATTTACAATCAGCCATTCTGTTTCACTGCAGCACTGCCATTTCCCCTCTGCTGTGCTCTGGAATTCTTTTCCTGGCATGGAACAATCCCTTCTTTCCCTCTGCTGTTCCCCGTGCCAAGTTATTTCCCATTGCCTCTCCCTCTACTCCCCCGTGGTGATTCTTCCACTGGGGATCAGCCTCACTCACTTGCTCTGGACTTTATTGAATGAACCTCTCTGAAGCTGTTATCAGTGCTCCCAACACTCTGCTCCTGAATATTCATGAGCCAAGCAGTGCTCAGGAGCTGCAAGGGAAGGTGACAGTGCCAGTCAGCAGCTGCTGGTGACACGGATCCCAGCCTTCAGCTGTAATTACACCCAGAATGGGCTGTCAGAACAACCCTCCCTCACGGATTAGGGCATTCCTGATATTTCAGGCGTGAAGAGGGAATTCACTTACCGCCAGCAACAATATTTCAGGCTTGATATTGCTCCCCTCACAAAAGCAGCGCTGCCTGTTGCATGCTAAACACCCCAGCAATAATACAGTGAAAATATAAAGAGTGCAGCCCGGGATGGGGCAGCTGCCTGCAGTGAAATGGAGTGATAAGAATTGACTGAGGCACTGCTGGGCTCAGTCATCAATAAATGCTCTCTCCCTACACCCGCAAATGATAAGATCTGAAAACAAATGTAAGCAATACTGATTATTTTTTTTATTATTATTTGTTAAGCCTGGAGGATTCACAGCAAGGCCTAAATCCCAATTCTCAGTGCTTTGGGAAATTGTTATCCATTAATAACCCTGGGAAACAGCATTCTAGGGAAGGCCATGGGCGTGCTACATCAGCTGCTTTGAGTGTCACAGGGTAAAGACCAGCAATCCAACTGGAAATCAGCTTTGGATTCAAGGGAAGGATGGCAGATCTTGCATTTCTGGACTAAGACTTGACGAACTTCACCTCTATTCTGTCATCTTATTCTCAACCAAATCACTTGTTGCACTCCAGCTTGGTTTGTTTATTCATTTTCTGTGAGAGATGGAGCAGGAGCTTCCCCCTCTTTCTTCAGATTAAGTGCTTGGAGCAACCTGGTCTAATGGAAGGTGCTCCTGCCCCTGGCAGGGGGGTGGAATTCAGTGATAATCACGGTCCCTTCCAACCCAGATGAGATGATCTTGAAGGTCCCTTCCAATCCAAACCACTCTGTGATGTTATGATTAAATAAAAACCCAGCAACACCAAGCTTGTGGCTGCCTTTGGCATGGGACACCTCTCTGTCCTGCCAGCTCCCCTGCTCTGGTTGTTACCTCTGGCATCACAATCAGGAGAATTTTGGAGCTCCAAAAACCTCCTCTATCTTCTGTAACTGGATTTTTGGTTCAGGTGTTTGTTGTTGACCTGGTGCTTTACCCAGTGGGTGGTCAGGAACTGGAATGGGCTCTCCAGGGAAGTGGTCACAGCACCAACTTTGCCAGAGCTCAAGAAGTATTTGGACAACACCCTCAGTCATGTGAGAGATTTTTGGGGTGTCCTGTGCAGGGCCAGGAGTTGGAATTGATGAACCTTTTGGGTCCTTTCCAACTCAGGATATTCTAATTCTAATTAAACAATCTCTTTAAACACCCTCCTATCCAAAAGATGCCCATGAGAAGCATTTTCGCTTCAATAAAAAAATGTCTTTTAGCAAAACAGGGCTTTAAAATCTGGGAATGCTCATCAGGAGAGCACTGGAAAACTTGGATTCTCTTCTCTGCACCATGAGAACTGGACTGTTTGGTGGGGTGCCCACCTGTGCTGGCTGAGTAAAGATCTACAGCAAGTGGTCTGAGAATGCTCTTAAACTTAAATTGAATTGGATTCTGGCAGAGACCTTTGGATCAGCACGTGTGGACTGCAAGGCTGAGTATCCAGGAGCAGAATTCACAGAGTGGATAGAAGCCCTGAGGTCAGACTCATTCTGAATTCACTGCTTTAGCCCAGGTTTGATAATGGACAGAGATAAACCTCTCATCTCTGAATGATTTACACCCCTCTGTGAAGGACTCAGCCAAAGGTGTTGTTCCCAGCAAGAACTGGGAATGAGTCACCACAGTGAGTGAAAGGAATGAGGTAATTCATGCCTGGTTTGACCACAGGCCATCAGGCTTTGGATGTCACAACTCAAATTTGACTCTCCTCTGAGTCAGACCCAGGGATGAAGTAAAATAGAATACTTTAAACCATCTTTGAGGTGTTTCAAGTGAATGGAATAACCCAAAACTAGCTGTGCCAGCAGCTCAGCACTGCCTTGGATGGCACAGCCCTGCTACTGATTGTAATGGTGGAGAGGCAAAGGGGGCCATGTGATATTTCAGGTTTCTTCTCTTGCTGTTCTGCTCCTCCATGGGTCCTTTCTCATTTTTTTTGAGGATGCATTTCTGTGTCATCATGTCAGTCTGGTCCAGAACTATTTAATTTTGAAATTTCTAGTAAACAAGCAGAGAAAAGGCTTTCACACAAAGCAGTCTGCCCTCACTTCAGTGGTTCAGAACCATTCTTGATCTCATTTTCCTGCTAAAGGTCTGATCTGTATTTCATTTAAGATTTTCCCACTGTCAGACGGAAGTGTCCTTGTTCTCAACAAGCCTTCCAGCTTTGCCTCACTCTGTGTGACAGGGGATGTTGGGAGAAGGTTCCATGCCACAAATAGGACACAGGGTTTTGTAAATGATTAAAAATAGATTTATTGCTAATAAAGTGTCTAAATATTGCCAATGGAGTACCTAACTTATAAGTCTGTCATATAATTACAATGGATTATTTTATAATCAGGCTGTGGTCACATCTTGAGTGCTGTGTCCAGTGTTGGGCCACTCACTTCAAGAAGGACATTGAGGGGCTGGGGCATGTCCAGAGAAGGGAATGGAGCTGGGAAGGGTCTGGAGCACCAGGAGCAGCTGAGAAAGCTGGGAAAGGGGCTCAGCCTGGAGAAAAGGAGGCTCAGGGGGGCCCTTCTGGCTCTGCACAACTCCCTGATGGGAGGATGCAGCTGAGGGGGTCAGCCTCTTCTCCCAGGCAACAAGACAGGAGGAAATGGCCTCAAACTGTACCAGGGGAAGTTCAGGTTGGACATCAGGAGGAATCTCTTCATGGAAAGGGTTGTCAAGCATTGGAATGGACTGCTCAGGTGGTGGAGTCACCATCTCTGGAGGTGTTTAAGAAAAGCCTGGACGTGGCACCCAGTACTTGATGGTGTTTAGCCTATGGTTGGGTTTGATGATCTCAGAGTTCTGTTCCAACCCAATCGATTCTGTGACTCTGAGCTGCATTTCTGACTTGCCCAGAGGCAAAAATTGACACCCAAGCCATGTCCCATGGCTGCCATGATGCTGAGGACAGGTTCTGTTTCCCACAGGCTTTTCCTGGCTTACACCCATTCACATCTTTCCTCCTTCTCCCCCTGCACCAGCAAAAGATGTAGCTTGTGAATCATCCCCCAGCCCTGGCTTGTTTCCCCCAGTATTTACAGCCCCTTCTACTCTTTACAGCCCTCCCCCAGAGTATCTTCTGGTTATGAAATAGCTGCTGCTGATTCTTTTTCCCTGAGAAATAATTCAAGCCCAGAGGGGGTCTCTTGGCACCTAGCAGAAAACATTGCTGCCAAAAAAGCAAATCTAAATGCAAATGTAGACCCATTTCAGGTCTCTCCCTGCTGGCAGAAGCAGTCAGATCTCACTTCCCCTCTTCTCTCCATTATAAAACCATGGGTATTTCCTAGACATCTCCAGGGAGAGCCTGGGATGAGGGAATGGGGGTAAGATTTTCCTTGTCACAGTTTTGTTTATCAACAAACAATGTTTATTTCTTACTGGCAGGTAGGATGCTCAGCTGGGGACTTAGGAAAAGGGGGAATGGCTTTAAGCTGAAAGAAAGTAGATTTAAATTGGATATTAGCAAGAAATTGTTCCCTGGGAGGGTGGTGAGGCACAGACAAGTTTTTGACATTCCATCCCTGGAAGTGTTCAAGGCCAGCCTGGGGGACTTGGAGCAACCTGAGACAGAGGCAGGTGCCCCTGCCCATGGCAAAGGGTTGGAATGAGATGATCTTTCAGGTCCCTTCCAACCCAAAACATTCCATGATTTTATGAGTTTATGAACCTTTATGAACCTCTATGACTTTCTGTGACTTTTCCCACCTTAAGTCTGGCCTTGCTGCATCTTCCTTTGCCTTCCTTCTTTGCTTGTCATTGCACTGGGTCTCTACTCCCCATGGTGGCACTGGTGAGAAGAAGGAATGAACTCTGTATTTTGCCCTCCACTTTTCCTGGAAAGAAGACAAAACCATTGAGTTTCCACTCAGTGCTGATGTCTAGACTTGCCTTTCTTTCCTGGATCAGCTTTAACCTGATGCAGAGTCTAAGCCTTTAGACTTAACAGCAGGAGGTTTATTCTCTATGGCTGAAGAATCACAAAGACCTGAGCTTAGGACAAGCTTTTTTGATCATGAAAGGTCTTGGGAGAGTGGATATTTTTTTTTCTTTGTGGCTTTCTAAGCATTTTAGGAAGGTCAAAGTATTCTTTTCCCTCCTTCCTCCTTTGATGGCCTTATTTATCCTCATGTATCTTGACAGGAAACAGGCACTGATGAGTTAAAGAATAAGGTAAAATAGATATCTGCCTAAAAAGCCAAGTAGGCAGAATTTAGATATTTATATTCAAGAATCTTTTATAAAAGAGTCTTGCTTGACTTGTCTATGAGCTTGAAATATCTTAGTACTGAGGTTCTGGTGTCTGCAGTTCATTATTCACCTAATTCTGAGCTAATGAGAAGTGAAAGCACCAATCACATTAGATGAGACCCAGAAGAAATGGTCTTGTGCTCTAAAGTTTGAGTTTTGTGAAGTATTTGAGCTTCCAAGGGGTGGCACAGGGGAACAGCAGTGCCTGCACAGTGATATCTCCTGTGACCAGCTGATAAAAGATGTAAACAGACCTTTGTTTTCACAGATATTGAGCTTTTCAGAGGGAAGAAAAATCTCTTCCAGACTTGGCTCTAGAGGCAGGTAGTTCAAAACAACAAGCTTCAGTCTCAGACTGGAATGCTGGTTTTGTTTATCTTGGTTGCAAAAGACAAAAAAAAAAAATTAAAAAATCAGTTCTGAGTAAAAGATTTATTTTCCCCCTTGTGGCATTAAAAAATCATGACCTAACTCAGCTAATCCACACAGGAACCAAAATACCTCTGTAAAATGAGTAATTAAAAAGGAGGGGTTCAAATTAGTGAGAGATGGGTTCAGCAGTTTGGGAACAGATTGTCCCAGAACCCTGGTGCCAAGCAAGAAACCTTGGGAAGAGGTCTCTGCCTTGCTGCCCTGGGATTTGTTGGGTGTCTGACCCACACCAGTCTGCTGGCAACCCTTCCCTTTCTTGTTTTCCATGTATTTTCCTGGCCACTGCCCAGTGACCTCCATGCACAAGAGGTGTGTGATGGTTTGTGGCAGGAATTAATTGGAATTGTGCCGTCAGCAGGGAGCTGGGAGGATTTGGGTGAGATCCCAAGTCCTGGATCCCGAAATCCTGAGATCTTCAACAAACACCATCCTGAGAAACTCAAGCTTACTGGCAATGAGCATTTGCATCCCAGAAAACCAAGAATGTCCCAGGAAACCTCAAGAGAAGCTCCAGCAGGTTGAGAGAGGTGATTCTGCCCCTCCATTCTGCTCCTGTGAGACCTGCCTGGAGCACTGTGACACCTCTGGTGTCCCCAGAATCTGGATGTGGAGCTGCTGGAGTCAGGATGGAGTGCAGAGGACGCCACCAAGTTGATGCCAGGGCTGGAACCCCTCTACTCTGGAGCCAAGCTGAGAGAGCTGAGGGTGTTCAGCCTGGAGAAGAGAAAGTTCCAGGGAGACCTCAGAGTCTCTTTCAGTGCCTAAAGGAGTTCCAGGAGAGATGGAGAGGGACTTGGGACAAGGGATGGAGGGACAGGACAAGAGAGAATGGCTTTAAGTTGAGAGTTGGGAAGGTTAGATGGGATATTGGGAAGGAATTTTTAGCTGTCAGGGTGCTGAGGCCCTGGCACAGGCTGCCCAGAGAAGCTGTGGCTGCCCCTGGATCCCTGGAAGTGTCCAAGGCCAGGTTGGGCAGGGCTTGGAGCAACCTGGAATTGTGGAAGGTGTCCCTGCCCATGGCAGGGGTTGGAACAAGGTGATCTTGAAGGTCCCTTCCAACTCAAGCCACTCCATGATTCTCTGAAAACATTCTGCATTTCCCACCAGCATTTCTTAGTTCTTTCAAGTAGAGATTTAAGAAATGCTTTGTGTTTGTCAGTCCAAAATACAGAGGTGTATGAACACAAATGTACAAACACAGAAAGGAAATATTTCCATAAGGAGAATCATCCCAAAACAGGGCTACAGGAAAGAGCATCTCTTGAGTCAGTAGCAGGGATTAATCCTTTCTATTGTTTCTCTCTCCATTTTAGGACAATAATTTTATCATTTGTTGGGCTGGCCTGACATAGCAAAGCTCTCAAGAAATGATATTGCCATGAACATATCTCACATCTCACTGCCATCCCTGTGATATCCAGAGTGTGCCAAGGGAATGCACAAACCTTGTGCAAGACCCCTGAGATGGGATGAGGGATCATGAGCCTCAACTGAGAGAGGAAGATGAGGGGAAACACCTTGTGAGACTCTCAGACAGTGATGGAGAAGAGATTCTGTGAATGGAGAATTTAAGGAATAGCTTGGGCTAAAAACTGGAGTGGGAAGCAGTGACCACCTCTGAAGGGCAAGGGTAACCCATCACATTTTGGGTTGGCTTCCAGACAAAACCCAAGCTTTGTAGAGAAATCAGGAGCTGGCCTAGGAGACACTGACTTCATTCATGCAGCTGAAGCAGCACCTCTGGTTCCTTCCTTGCCTTATTTCTGGGCTTTGCAAGTTGAAAAATAAAGGAAAATAAGCTGTGTTTGCAAATGAACCACAGGGCGGCTTTGACCATTAAAGGTGTGAAAAAGGGAACTGTGATGCTGCACCACTGCAAAGCAGAGAATGCTGTAGTGAGAGCAAAGTTTCCATATTTACACAAGCTGGGAGTTTATTTGGAATATCACAAACCAGTCCACTCACCTTCACTCAGGCAAGATGGTGCAACGTGAAATCCGTGCAGGCAGGAAAAGAAAACCTGCAAGGACTGTCAGAGCTAAAGAAGAGTTTCTTTTAATAGAAAAGACTGGAAGAGCTTGGCTGGAGCTGGAAGCTGAGTAGGAGTGGGCCTGGCCTGCAGACTCTGCCTCCAGACAAGCAGCAGGAAGGAGGAAGAATTATTTTAGCTGCAGGATGAATCTGGCACCAGGACAAAGAGCTAAAAACGAGTCTCAAATGAATGTTGGCTGGAAAGGAAAATATCTCTAAGCAGGAAAGGCAAAGAAGGTTTTGGAACAGCCTCCCAAACACCCACCAGGTTTGGGGTGGGTTTGAGATCCACGTGTGAGCAAGACTGTGGAAAAACCATGGAGCTCAAGGAGTAGAAAACTCTGTCAAGTCATAGGTGACTGAGAAAGACATCCTGGCAACTAAAACTAAAAGAGGAGAGTTTTAGATTGGCTATTAGGAGGAAATTCCTCCCTGTGAGGGTGCTGAGGCCCTGGCACAGGTTGCCCAGAGGAGCTGTGGCTGCTCCATCCCTGGAAGTGTCCAAAACCAGGCTTGGAGCAGCCTGGTCTGGTGGAAGTTATCCTTGTCCATGGCAGGGGGTTTGGAACTGGATGATCTTGAAGTTTCCTTTCAATCCAAACCACTCAAATATCTAAGTCAAATCACACTGTAAATGCACTGGAGGAATCCTCAAGGATTTGGGAATTCTGTCTTGTATCATTCCTGCTCTCTGGTCTTGTTCCACAAGGACATGGATCCTTCCCCATGGCTGCCTCCATTTCAGTGCTGGCTGGGTGCATGTGAAGATTAAGAATTTTCCTTTGAAAAATGTCCTGGAGATATGAAAATAAAAACAAGGTTTACTTCAAACATAAGAGCATGCATTCAAGGAGTGGTTGAGCACTGGAAGAGATTCCCAAGGGAAGGAGTGGAGCCACCATCCCTGGAAGTGTTTAAAAAAAAAAAGCAGATGTGGCATTTGTGGGTATGGTTTAGTGAATGTGGTGGTACTGGATGGAAGGCTGGACTNTAAGCATTCCAAAAACTGAGCACTTGCTGATATGGTTTAGTGAATGTGGTGGTACTGGATGGAAGGCTGGACTTGATGATCTTGGAATTCTTTTCCAATCTTCATGGTTCTGTAATTTAGAGGCCACAATTTCCCCACTCACAACTTTAATTGTGTTTACAGGAGATAAATATCACAACAGTGCTTGCACCATATTTGATTAGGATTTTTATAATGCTGCTTTTTTTTCTTTAATGTAATCTAAATTCCATTTATAATTTTGAAGGATGCTATTAACTCTGGCAGCCATAAAAACCTTTTATTTGTGTAAGGCCTGGATAAACATTTTCATGGTGCTCAGGAGCACAGCAGGTTTGTCTCTTTGGGGAGACAAACCCAAATAAGTCTCAGCACAATCTCTTAATGTCACTAGAAAACTTAAATCCTGCAAACTAAATGGTTTTAAAACTTTCCAAGGGAAACAACAGTGGCTCTCATTTAAGTTGACTGCAGGCTGGAGGATACTTCCAGGAACAAAATTCCAGTCTGGGGAAGCTGGAGATGGTTCATTCCCTGCCCTGTTATTTTGGTAAATTGGCTTTTCAATCGTGGTGGTTAGAGGAAGAAAAGAAGTCTTTTACAAACACAGAATCTTGGAATGATTTGGGCTGGAAAACACCTTGAAAATCATCTCATTCCTTGATATCTTGGACACCTTCCACTATCCCTGGTTGCTCCAAGCCCTGTCCAACCTGGGGCAGCCACAGCTTCTCTGGGCAACCTGTGCCCAGCCAAGAATTCCTTCCTAATACCTAATCTAAATTCACCCTTTTTTGGTTCAAAACCATTCTCCCCTTTCTTGTCACTCCATCCCTTGTCCCCAGTCCCTCTCCAGCTCTCCTGCAGCCCCTTTAGGCACTGGAAGGAGCTCTGAAGTCTCCCTGGAACTTTCCCTTCTCCAGGCTGGACATTCCCAAATCTCTCAGTTTGTCTGCAGAGGTTTGGTTGGTTNAAATTCATCCTTTTTTGGTTCAAAACCATTCTCCCCTTTCTTGTCACTCCATCCCTTGTCCCCAGTCCCTCTCCAGCTCTCCTGCAGCCCCTTTAGGCACTGGAAGGAGCTCTGAAGTCTCCCTGGAACTTTCCCTTCTCCAGGCTGGACATTCCCAAATCTCTCAGTTTGTCTGCAGAGGTTTGGTTGGTTAAGACAATGCAAGAGCTAAAAAAGTAAAATCTGGATTGTTAGAAGGAGGAACAAGGGTCACTCCCTGTGTGACAAACCTGAGTAATTTGGTTGTCATCGTCTCCCGTGCAAAGATTCCATTCTGTCACTCAAAAAAGTGTTTGTGGGGAGATGAAAATTTACATTCCTGTATCTATTTGTTATTTACTGAGGGGAAATAATCTCAGTTATGGATGGGGTTTTTCACTGCCCAGAGCTTGGTGTTCATCATCATGAGATAGGGGAAGGAGGAAGGCAAAGGGAGGCTTTGCCTGTTCTATTTTGGGTTTTCACTTGGGGCTGGGTGAATAACTCTGGGGTGTGGGATAAAATACCGAGTGTGAGGAGCCTTTTGTGCTCATACACCCTGCAGGAAGTCACACAATATTCCCTATTTGCAAACAAGGAGTAACCATTTGATGGAACTCCCTAAAAAACGTGTTTGCTTTTGCACACTACCGAGGAAAAGGGATCTTAGCTATGACTCCAAACAAACTGTAAGAAATAATAATTTTTCTGGGACAGGAAAGGCCTTTTTTTCATCCAGGTTTTCATGCAGAGAGTTTGTATTTGTCAGAAGTCTTCAAGATTTAATTAAAACCAGGAAAGCCTTAGAATTGGATTTGAAAGGCTTTGGAAAGAGAGAATTTTCATGTTTTAAAGGTGAGCAGTTTTTATTTTTTAACAGATTTATCTAAAAAATGGCTTTGTTTTTCCAACATCTGAAGACATTCTGGGTGAAAAATGTAGTGTTGTGGAAGGAGGGTTTTTGATGGAAAGCCAGGAATCATACGTAAAGAAATACTAAAGAAGGACTGAGTTCTTTCCAAATAAGATTAATTCAGCTTTTCTTTTCTTTTTTTTTTTTTTCTTTTCCTTTTAATTCTGAATCCTTTTGATATGGGGAAACCTCCAGAAATATAAACTGGATTTACATATTCCCACTTTTCTGTGTTTTCAAAAGTGAAATCTGACTGACAAGCATTAGAAGTGACAAATTAATAAAGAAAATAAACCAATGTTCTTTCCACCTTCTATAAATAATTCCCAGGGATATGGAATGGAAATCTGTGAAATGGTTTGCTGTAAGTGTAAGTTCAGGGCAGTGAACATAAAGGAGGATTTAGATATCATCCAGCATATGGACAAAGAGAGATCTCCATGGTAAAATATCCGTGCTAAGCAAAACCAGCCTGAGCTGGAATTCACCTTTAATGTGCTGACAGCCCAACAAATGTTAAAATGCAGCAGAAATAGAAACAAAACAAATCCCTGAGACACCAGATTTTCCCAAATCCTCTTCTCTTACAGATTAATTTGTTAACTATGCCATGAGAAGCATGACAGCAGTGATTAATGTTTCTATAAGCAATGTGCTCTGACAGCCAAATAATGATTCTCCATCCCTGGAAGTGTCCAAGGCCAGGTTGGATGAAGCTTAGAGCACTCTGGAAGATGTCTCTGCCTGTGGCAGAGGGGTGGAACAAGATGATCTTGAAGTCCCTTCCAACCCAAACCATCCTATGATTTTCCCATGTATCAATTGCTAATTTCACCAAATTTATGGAAGGCAGTTGAATTCTGAGCTCCATGCCTTTCCAGGAGCACCAGAATGCACAAAACCCAAGAATTTATTCTTCCCTGTGTAGTACAAGTGAGGAACTACGTTGAAACAGCTGATGCTGCTCCCCAGGGAACTGTTCATCCAACTAGAGTGGGGAATTCAGGAGGAATTTCTGCATGGAAAGGGTGGTCAAGCATTGGAAGGGGCTGCCCAGGGAGGTGCTGGATCCCTGGAGGTGTCCAAGGAACCACAGGATGTGGCTCTGGGCTGGTGACAAGGTGGGGATGGGTCACATTGGACTTGATGACCTTGGAGGTCTTGTCCAACCTCAGTGGTTCCCCTGGCACATGAGTTGGGCTCCTGATGGCCCAGTCAAAGTTCCCTAGAGCCAGCTCCAAGAAAAACTCATGGATTTGATTCAGACAGAGCCCACGGGACAAGCAAGACCATGTGGAAAACAGCCAAAGGTTTTATTTTTCTCATGGAACTTTTCGGTGCTGACACTTTTCTCCAGATGAAATATAAAACTTTGAGGGACTTGGTAGAAGACTGAAAAATGTCAAGTGATGGTTTGGGATTGGAGTGAAGGGGAAGGAGGGGATATTAGGTTTGTTCATTAAAAAAAGACAAATCCCCTGAAAGGAGACATTTCTCATGGAAATATCACTCCTTTGCAACCAGACAAAAAAGCTTTTTTGTCTGAGATAGAGATCAGTCTGAAACTGGGTTTGAAATGTGAATCCAAGACCTGCTTGAGCCACTGGAGGTTCCCTGACTCACCTGGCACCCAGGGGAAATCCTGTAATTTCTGGATAGGGCTCTGAGCAGCCTGATTTAGTGCAATTGGATGTTTTTTAAGGTCCCTTCTAACGCTTCTATAATTCAATAATTCCCTCTTTCTATGTGATGTTTGTCACACAAGTCTGTGGTTGAGAGGAGCTACAATTTTTCTCTTTCTGGTGTCTCCAGAGTGGAGTTTACCCAGCTTTGCTGGCCAAGAACACACAAAAAAAGGCCTTATCCTCTTTTCTCTTCTCATCCCAGAAAAGACCCATTTTCCAGATGGTTACAATATAATTCCTGAATTTTCTACATGCCCCATAAGCTCTGAAAATGCAAAGGATCTTCAGGAAAGCTGGCCTGGTGCACTTGTATGGGATGAAAAGGCAGGGGAAAAGGTATTTAAAAATCACAGCAGAAGTTCTGGGGGAAGGGAGGTCTTGAAAGGACAAGAACAGATTCCTCTTCTCGGTCCTAAATAGGATTTGAGAAATCTCTGTGGGTTAATCAAGAGCAGACATGTTGCAGTGTCACTTATGTTCATGGCAATTTAAGAGCCTCCCTTTCTGGAGAGAGTTATTATGGGATATTAATAGCCAGTGTCTCAAAATCACAATGGAAAATGAATCCTCTCATTGAAACTGAAGAGCGAGAAGGAGTTTTCTGGATGGATTAAAAATGTGTTTAATACCTAAACAGGCCAAAAAGAGAAAAATTAAGGAAGAAACAATTGGAAGAGAGTGAATAATTAACAATAAGCACAAACCATCATCCCAGGAACCACCAGAGCACCTGCTTGACCAGCAACATCCTTTTCTCTAATGCATTTTCCCTAATAACATTTGCTCATTTTCTTTTCAAAGACCAGTTAATTGAACTTAGACCTTAATTTAATTGGTTTGGACCCTTTAATTGCCTCCTTCCATTTCCTGAAAGTGCAGCTTTGTTTTCTCCAAGGGTTCCCTTCGAGGTGCTGTATTTAATTCTCTGAAACGCTCTGGGCTAATCAGAATCACTGGTTTGGCCAGTGTTTTCAGTTCAATCAGGGTTATTTTATCTGTTTCTTAGACAGCAAAATATCTTCCCTGGGAGGGTGGTGAGGCCCTGGCACAGGGTGTGTGCCTGCCCCATCCCTGGAAGTGTCCAAGGCCAGGTTGGATGGGATTTGGAGCAGCCTGGGATAGTGGAAGGTGTCCCTGCCCATGGCAGGGGTTGGAACTGGATGACCTTTAAGGTCCATTTCAACCCAAGCTTTTTCTGTGATTCTGTGATATCTGGAAAATTAGAGGTAAGTAGAGGCAACTAAAAAAATTGTCAAGTTCCCAAACAACAATCATTTTATGTTTCTCATTTTCTTAAAATCTGGCAGCTGGAGAAGCAACATTCCCTCTATATCACCCTCAAAGATTTAAGAATAAACTCTCTTAAAGTTTGGGGTTTCTTTTTTTTGTCAGCAGTGAAAAAAAAATCATTCAGGGACTATAATTCCTTGTACACTGAGTTTCTTCCAAAGAATAATTTAATGTAAATTCCTCAGTTTGGATGCTCCTCTGTTCATATCCTTGTGTTCCACTTTGGACTCTGCTGGGGGCTATCTGTGCCAGCATTCCTTGCACCATGGCATCTTCCTGCTCTGGGAATTCCTTGAAATGGCTTAGAATGGTGTGACATTACTAAGCCCATTGCTCTCATCCCACAAAATGAGAGAGACTCCTTCAAGCAGGTGGGATTCCCTGTTTACTGTAGTGTTTATTAGCTGGCACCATTTGTGGGCTGTCTATATTTAATTCAGCACATTCTGCTTCTCTCCTCTGGCATAAAATAAAGATCATAAAGCATCAAGGCTCTAAGAGAAACAGAGAACTTGGTTTTCTGCAAAAAGTCACCCTCGTGGATTTTTGGGTGCACTGGTTACTGTGAAAGCATCAAAATGAGGTAGAGTTGGTAAACCAAGATATTTTGGGGTGCAACAATTGTCAGGGTCATGAAGATTCTGAGCAGGCAGCCAAAAGTGTCACAGCACCCCAGCAGTGCCAATGACACACAAAGAAGAGGAAACAGAATTGGGATCACTAAAAATAGAGCTCTCCTGCCATAAATCTGAGATTTATTTTCTTTGTAGGAAGGATGGAACAAGACTCTGAAGGTGCCATCCTTCTTGATCTTCTCTGCAAAGCAGCCAGGGGGATATTTTTGTTTGGTTTGATGTTTGCTTTGAGTAAAAATAAACTAGAATAGGAACACTGCTGCTTGTTTTGACAAGTGGGCATGGTAAGATATACAGAAAGATGAGAGCACAAGAAACAGCTCTTTCTTTGGGCATCTTAAACCCTGTTATTTGTTGTGGGAATTGTTCTTGGAAATGGTCTTTGGTTGTCAAAATAAAGTAGTTCAGCTTCAGAAAGAAGCCCTCATTGAGACCAGTTTACACAGAATGTGGCAGGTGAGGCTCAGGCACAGGTTTGTGGATGTCCCATCCCTGGAAGTGTCCAGGGTCAAGGTGGATGGGGTTTGGAGCAGCCTGAATGTTGGAGAAGGTGCTCAAAGATGTCCCAGCCCACAGCAGGGGGTTGCAACGTGATGATCTTTGAGGTCCCTTCCAACCTAAATAAATTCTCTGGTCTCAGCACTTCTCAAGGCTCTTTTTCAATTCTCAAGCCCTGACTCAAACTCTGATTTTTGCTTGTTTGCTGAGTTCTTTTGAAGATGGGATACTGAGGATTTAGGGGAGCCAACAGATTCTCCAAGTGGCAGATTCCCAAAATAAAGAGACACAGCTCAGTGACCTGCAGGCTGCTGGGCTCAAACTCTTGGAGAGTTTGGTCTAGAAGTCCCCTGCCTAGCCAGATGCTGCTTTTTAAAGATTTCCATTTTGAGATTTAAAATGTGTGAGAAGCTGAGAAGCCAAATCAGTGTTTAGAACCAGAAATCAGCAAAAATAGTGCTTTCAAAAATCTCAGTGTGGGAAGAAAAGAGGAAGAGAGAAAGGAGGGAAGAAAGGATTCCAGGAAAGAAGGAAGGAAGGAAGGAAGGAAGGAAGGAAGGATGGATTATGAATGAAATCTAAGTCTGCCTCTGAAATACTGCAGGAACCAAAGCAGTTTCTCCAGTGAATCATTATTTTTAAATGAGACACCTCCTGGTGTCTCACAGGGGCTGGAGCATGGAACAGATGAGCCTCCACTGCAACATAAAAGGAACTAAAATAAGAAAAAGCAAAGCTCACAAAATCTACCAATTAAGAGTGAACACAAATGTACTAAGTTACTCAAATAGTGGGGATCCATGGGGATATTTATATAAATAAACTCACCAACACTTTTTTCCTTTGACAAACAGGTTTAATGGAAGGTGGCCCTGGGGCTGTAATGAGAAGAGCTTTCAGGTCCCTTTCTGCCCAAACTGTTCTATGATTCCATTATTTCAGTTCTGTGATTTCTGTAATAGGATCCCTATCAACACTATCCCTGAAAGTTTTTCCATCTATTCCTCAGTCTTCCCCACCCCTAATTCAAAGAATTATTACTGGGATACAAAAATTGGATTCTTATCCTGCCACTTATTAAAAACCTTAAACCTTAAACAGTTCCTGTTTTGCCCCTTGGCTCACAGTTATAAAGAACAGACCTGACACATCTGGTTTAAATAGGAATAAACAGATATCACTCATCCTGAGAATATCTCAGGGCATGAGACTGAACAAGGAATTGGTGACAAGATGTCTGGAAGGGTTTGGAGAGGGCCTTCAGTGCCAATGTGATGGGTCCTGGAGTCAGAGAGACCTTTGAAGTGGATTTTCCCAAATTTTGAATTAGAGTGAGCACAAAAAAATCCTCATTGAGTTGTCTTTGCTTCTCTAAAGGTTTACATTGCTGAACTCCAGCTTGATTAATATATTGTTTGAAGAAAGGTCTTTGGATCTGCTGGAGAAAATGAGAAAAAAAACAAATTGGATTTGAAAACAAAGATACCTTTTGATCATTGTTGTATAAAACACATCCATTTCTCCCATCATCAGTCTGGCAGCTTCCAGTATTTTTGGGGTTGCAACAAAACTGAATTTTTGGAATCTGTAGGGAAAAGCCTCTTCTCTTCTGTATTCCATGAAGCTTGGTCACACTTTTGCTGTGAGTTTCCTCATTTCTGTTATTCTTGACTTTCCCACCTGGCCAGGCCCCCTGTTTTATCTCTGTCTTGAGTGCACAGTTGGAAGTGGGAAGTTCCCTTGTCAGAATGTTCAGCAGAAAATTACTCAAACAAATTGCTTTTCTCCCAACTTCTCTGCCCAAAACTTCCTAAGAAACATAAACACTGTGAAAAAAGGAACACAAGAATTTCACTTTCACACCAGGGAATCATAACCTTTTTAAACATAACTACAACTATTTTTCCAGTACCATTTTTGCAGGTGTTTTTGTAGTGTTGCTTGAGTGGCTTTTGGGTTTCAGACACCTAAAAATGAGCCTAACTTTTGACTATTCATTTGATGGTTTTGGTTCATTTGATGGTATTTTGGCAATATCCTGAGTTAGCAGAATTTTGGGTAATTCCTCATCTCTAATGATGGGTTTCTTTCATGTTTTTGCAGAATACCTCATGCTTGACACACCACAGGTTGGACAACATTGATTTTCCAAACATCCAGTCTTTCAAACTATCTATTATTACATTCATAACCTCAATATAAGTTATGTTTCTACCAGGAGTCTCAAAAAGAGACCAGAGACTTGTCTTTATCTCAGGATAAAGATTTTCTATCAAAGCAAATATTATTTTAGTAGTGCATTGAATAGAACAGCATTAGTGGGCAGAAATTTTCTCTTCTATCCTTTGCCTGGCAGTGTGTAAAATAATATTTGTATTACTTATTTGAAGAGGAAAATGATCTTATTCACCTTTTTGTGAGTTAATAAAGAGAGTAAAACAATGGCACCGTGAGTATCGGAGTTAATTAAGTTTATTTCCCTTCAGACTTGTGTCTTTTTGATTTTGAATCTTGTGGAAAAACAACTCTTGAGAACCTTGGAGATCTCTGCTCTTTTGCCAGAGGGGTTTTGATTCAGATTAATTCAAAAACTGCAAGGAAAAACACAGAAAAGGCAACAGCCACACTCATGGGACAGCCAGGTCATCCTACCTAAATCCAGTTCAAAAATACTCTGGGATGGATCAGACCCTCAGGAATGGGCTGGAAGAACATCCTTGGGGCAGGCATTGAGCAAAAACGAGCTCCTGCTCTGCCTGCCTGTCTCCCACCAGGACCTCTGGGCTGTGGTTTGCAGTCTTGGAGAGGGGAATGTGGGAATAAGAGACTGGAGGGATTTGGGTCCAGATCCAAACACCTCTATCCTGTTGTCCTCATCCATGTGCCAGCTGGAGAGCTGTCAGTACAGACAGCAATGACCTCAGAATTCACAGGATCACCAGATCATAGAATATCCTGAGTTGGAAGGGGCCCACAAGGAATATGGAGTCCAGCTCTTGGTCCTGCACAGGACAACTCCAAGGAATGTGGTGATTCTTGATCCAAGATTTTTGTGGAGCTGTCCAAGATCCTCATAAAAAACAGCCTCTCCAGTGGGTCATTCCACCCTTTTAAATTCAGTTCTTCCAGCCCTTGGTGCCAAAAATCCATCCAAATGATTCTGGCTTGGAAGGTTTAACATTTTAGCTGTGGTAGGATCCAAACCTGGAGCAAAATCCCACTGCAGTTAAAGACTGAAGGAACAGATTGTCCCTGCTCAGAGCAGTTTGCAAACAGCATGAAGAGACTCAGACAAGCACATAGTCCAGACCCAGGGATCTCAGCACACCATCAATTCCAGTTTTTCACAGGCATTGCCCACAAGGACCATTAAGTTCCCCCATGGAAATTTAAAGAACTGAATGTATGCTCCAAAACAATTGCCAAGATTAGCTCCTCCATCAGCTTCCCAAGGAACTCCCTGTCCCTTTCTGTCCTTCTTGAAGACAGGAGTGGCATTTGCCTCCTTCTGCTCCTGGGAACTTCCAAGGTCACCACAGCCTTTCAAAGATAAGCGAGGCTGACTCTGCAATGACATCAGATCCCATGGATCCATCCTGTCCTCATCCATGCATTCCATAAGTCTGTTTTGTCTTGGCATTCCCTGACTGGATCCTCCTTCCCTGAGGATAAATATTCCTTGCTCTGATCCAGGAAACTGGGATTTCTAAAGGCTGGTTTTACCAGCAAAGACTTAAATGAAGAGTATTTGGGCAATTCCCATATTCTTTGCCACCAGAATTCCCACCCCGCTGAGCATCAGCTCCACATTTTCCTCACTCTTCCTTTTGCTGCTGATATTCCTGCAGAAAACTTGCTGCCCTTCATGTCCCTCACCAGATTTAATTCCAGATGGGCTTTGATTCCCCCCTCCAGTCATAACCATCAACTCTCTTTTTATTGACTTTTTCCTGCAGATGGAATTACACGGAGATCTACAACACAGAGAACACAATCCCAGCTCCAGAGCCCATATTTGTTGGTCCATCTCACCAGGATTTTTGCTGCTTTGCCAGCTAACACCACATATGGAATCTTCTTCCATGGGAAAACATGGAAACGTTTTGTCTAAATAAAGGCAGGGAAACCTCACTGCATGGGGTTTGGAGGCAGACTTGGTTTTGATGTATTTCATTAAGAGATCACAGAAATAAAAGGAAATACACAGGATAAGGGCTGGAATTGATTCTTCACTATGGGATGGAATGGCAGGAGTGGTTTCTTCTGTGTTAATGCTCATGTAAAGACCTGCTGGGGTTTCTGCCAGCTCATATGGAGCAAGAAAGAAGCCTGTGCCACCCTACATCCCAAAAATGGGGGTCTCAGGAAGAGGAAAGGCTGGGAAGTTGAAGGGATGGGATATTTTCTTTGGTTTTCTTTTAAAATGTCGTGTTAAAAAGAAGCTCTGGTTCATATTTTTTTCATGGGGAAAGATTTCTGTATCAGAACTACAAGCCTCAGTCAGAGTCTTGGGCTCTGCCTGGGCATCTACCTGATGGGTTATCCCTGGAAATCACATTCCCTTCAGCAGTGACATCACTTGCCTTCCTCTTTTCTCTGTAATAATCTTCATTTCCGAATCAGTGACCTTTACTCTTTCCAGAGTTCAGCTCCCCAACAACACCAGGAAGCAAAAGGGTCTTTCCTTTGCCTCTCCCATTTCCACAGGTTGTAAAATTTCTGTTTTCCCTGGATATCATTGCCCAGCATAACTTTTATCAAGGACCATTAACAGCTCAGGTTTGGAAAATCACCGAATTTAAGATTTTTGAATGCTTAATTTATGTTACTCATATTTTTTTTTCCCAGTTCCTATATTTCTCCGGGTTATCTTCAGTTTCTCATTGGATCCTGGAAATAAGAAGCTGTTCCCAGAACACTCAGGATTACAATTCTTCTGTTTTAAAGTATGCAGACCATGGATAACAGGTTTGAAAGCCATAACACCAATGATACAAGGTACATATATAAAATTCCACTGCACACATCCAGGCACTTTCAACTCAGAGAGATTTCCCACAGGAGAACTCAGTTTCTCCTGCTCTGATTTATTCTGATGCCTTATTCCTTTCCATCTCCATTCATCAAGGCTTGAATGGGATAACAGCCTTAATAGATG
>VZTT01051023.1:5182-29300 GCA_013400855.1 Buphagus erythrorhynchus
TAAGTTACTTAGTGTTCTTAAAAAAAAGTTTATTTGCTCTTATAAATTTAACATTCAAATAGTCTACTTCAATATTTTACTTGTAACGTATTCCCCTTTTCCAACATCAAGAAGCCCACACCAAAAAAGGCATTGAAATTCTGCCATGCAAGTACTGGTACACCTCACCTGAACATCTCTTATCTTAGCTTCCTATTACTCATAAAAAAAAGGCATCCTTTTTTGAATCCTTCCATTATTATCAAGAGACCTGAACAGACACTTCATTTTTTCAATCAAAAATTGAAACAGGCTCTCATCATATTCTTTTTAAGGGATGTAACTTCTGAACATTTTTAGAGCACTAAGAACTCTCAGGACAGACCTCAGAAAACAACTCACGTAATTCTAGTACTACTTCACTTAATATTTAGTATGCATATGCTTCAATTCTAAGACAAATTTAAGTATGAAAATAGCATGGAATGAATTTATAAATGTGGAAAAAATAATTTTCAGAGAATTTGAGGAAAATCAATAGACATGAAGGTAAATATTTCAGAAAGTGATATATTTAGTATAAATCAAACTGAAAAAGTTCACAGCTTTAGAGTACATTTCTGCATTATCCTAGTTGATGGAAGATTGCTAAACTGTGGTCTGAGTCATAAGGTGAACAGAAATTACTTAGGAATGTTTTGCTCATGCTGTTTGTTCCACAAGAAATTCATTCACTTCATTAGCAAGATATTTAGGTAAATTGCTACATGCATTAAAATGTTTTAACAGACTTAAATATTCAAAAATCTTGAAAGTGTACTCTCATACAAATGACTAATGTCTGCAATCAGAAAACAACAGTAATCTACCAGGTCCTCCAGAAAAGAAGAAAGGAAAGCAAAAAAAAGTGACAAATGGAAATGATAAAATACGTAGAAAATATATCAGGGCATCAGCTGTGACACTTAATGGCCTGTTTGGCATCTCCTTCCTGGGACAAAAGAATGAAAGATGAAAGTTCAACGGAACAGAGTGAAGGGGTTTTTTTTCCTTAGTTTAAAGGAACAAACTCAATGCACCAAAACCACAACCTGTCACAGAAGAATGTTACAAGTGACTTACAGGAACCAGGAATTTTTTTATTTCTTCCAAGGCATGACTCATACGAGAATACGCCTCCCCAGGTGGAGCAAACACTTCAATTAATACGTGGAGCTCATCACTCAAGTGCGCGTATTTGGCTTCTCCACTTTTCCTTAGCTCTTCCTCCTACGAAGAAAGGGTGGTTTTTAGAACTGGAAATCTACTAATTTTGCAGTGATTTAGCATTCACAGACAACATGACAGAAGGACATATTATAAGCAGACTTTTAAATCCTCTGAGAAATAAAAATCTCGTTCAAGCCACTTAAAGATTTAAAAATCAATTTTGAGTGTTTGAATGATAAAACCAGCATAATTATCATCTCAACCAGATTTTAATAAGCACAGTGAAAAAATGCTAAAAACTCCAGAAGGAAGTACTGACATATTAAATCCATAATGGAAAAGCTGCATTCATATGTCTGAATCTTAGCTCTTAACAACAACAAAAAAACCCCATAAAATAAAGATGCATTTAATCATTTCAGAACACTATTGTTTAGTAAACTCTTTAGGTTCTTTAACAAATATCTGCAGCCTGTACATTTTAGTATCACCAAAGAAAAATATGTCCTACGACTTTTATTTGAGACATAGAATCACAGGATAGTTTGGGTGTAAAGGGAACCAAAGACTATGTAGTTCCAGTGCCCCTGCCATGAACAGAGACACCTTTCACAAAATCAGGTTGCTCAGGGCTCCATCCAACCTGGCTTTAAACACTCCCGGGGATGGGGCACCCACAANGGGGATGGGACACCCACAACATCTCGGGTCAAACCGCTCCAGTGTCTCACAACACTCACAGTGAAGAACCTTTTCCTAACGTTTAACCTACTCTAATTTAGTTTAAAGCCACTACCCCTTGTACCCTCACTATGTGCCTTTTTACAAAGTCTCTCTCTGGCTTTCTTGCCCTCCTTCTGTAGTTGAAAGGTGCCGTAAATTTACCCTGAGCCTTCTCTTTTCCAGGCTGAGCAACCCAAATTCTCTTCATAGCAGAAGGGCTCCAGCACTGATCATCTTCATGGCCCTTCTCTGGACTTGCTCTGACAGATCCATGTCCTTCTTCTGTTGAGGGCTCCTGAGCTGCTCTCAGTACTCAGTGATGTCTGAGTTTCAGCCCCAGCCCCAATTCAGGGTACCTATGCAATGCAGCATACACCAGCTCAGATGGTGAATCACCTCACTGAGATATAGCTCAACCACTTTTGGGTCCCACTTTTCTAGCTATAAAATAAGCCTAATAATCCTACTTCATGTTAGAGTAATGTTCTGAAATGTCAATCCACTTTCTTACACAAAGCTTTGAGATAGCAAATGTAAATTGCAAAATACATTTGTATATTTGTATATGCTCCATAAAAATCAAAGACATAGAATAGTGATCATCTTAATAGCACTGGTTATGACAACATAATGAAAAATCTACGCCAATACTACACAAGATAGCCATAAGTAATGCTAAAGAAATGATGAGTTGAACTCTCGGTCTTCAAAAATATTTTGAGAAATGTAATTTAGAAGAAAATATGTATATACAGAAAACATTATCACAGAAATAGAAGTAAACTAATTTGCTTGAAAATGGTGAAGAGGTTATAGCTTTTTAGTATATACTAAAATAATAGTTTATGAACATTTTGCTAAGATATAAAAACTGTAACAACAGATTACAATTCTTACTGATTTAGTTTATTTAATTCTACATTAACTTCACTTATTTTAGCCTTGACTAATTTATAGCACTGCTTGCTACTAAAAACATTGGCAAGATGCCACGCTCCTAACAGTAAGTATTCAGTTCTTTTTATCTATGTTAGAAGATCCAGCCTCAAGGACTTTTTGATTTTCCAGCAAATACACAAAGGCTACATCCTGTAGCTCCAGAGTCCAAGATCTGTCTCCATGCTAAGTCAACATTTTGCAGATTATGATAAAATCATAATCCAATAAATGTGAACCATTATTTTATTTTAAAATTTGAAAATTGACATATTTGTTCGCAAATGAAACCAAAAAATTAAGACATAATTGTCTCAGTATTTTTATTTTTACAGTTAAATTATCTTTGGCATTTTTGCTTATCACTGAAATCTCATTGAAATGTCCATAAGAAACATACCATAATATAAAAATCCATCATGAGATGTTACAGAACCTTTCAATTTTCTGGAAAAAAAATCACACATTTGATTATTGCTTCTGGAAAAAAATTGGTATGGAAGATTCAGTAGAATTAAATTTTAATAGTTATAAAGATACATATTAGTGTTGGTGGAAGTTTCTTTCCTGTTGCTTTTTTAAGATTCTGAGGGGAAAAGATCCAAAACAACAAAAAAACCACAAATGCCAGAAAGCCCCAAAAGTTATCTTTCAGGAAAAGACTAACAATAAACTTAGAATTCAGAAATTAGATATTTTTTTCAGATGTAGAAAAAGCAAAAGAAGAATGTTTGAGTCATTATTTTGATGAGGATTTTGTACAGCTAAGACATCAGCAACATGAATTTATAACACACACCTGAATTATGCTTCTTTGGTGGTAACAATGGTAATTATGTTTCTCTTTTTGCTCCTGAACAAACTCAGGATTTCTTACAACACATCATTTTATAACCTGCCACTTCAGTTCAGCACATGCTTTCTGTCATTCCTTGGCGCTTATTTCTACAGCTGCTGGAAGCCACAGGCTGAGGCTGTGAGGTACTACACATTTCTTTGTGAGGATACTTAATGAGGTTTCTTCTTGTGGAACACATGGTTAAAGACTGAATTTTCACATAGTATCTCTTCCCATCATAGGGTAAAAAGTCACAATAATGCTCCTTTTATTGCAAGTGTACGTACAGAGACAAAGAAACTTAATTAAGGAAAACTATGGATGAGTAAGAACTCACAGACCCTGTGAGCACTGTATCAAACTCTCCTTCCCAAAGCCAGTGAATATGACTGAGTATTTGGAGACTGAATGTAGCCTTACATTTAATCATATGCCAGGTATCAGGCATCTAACAAGCAAACAACAGACATGACTCACGTTGTTGGGCAGACACTCGTTGGTATGGCAGGTGATACCTACTGGCAGCTACTACAGCCTTCCAAGTGCAGCACAGATGAACAGGCCCTCCCAGGAGCACGTGGAGATGGATGGACAACACCTTTGCAAATCTTCTTCAGCAAGCAGCGCATCCCAACTGCACAGCAAAACAGTCAGTGTCGTGGACACAATATCCACACTGCTTCTATTTAGGATGACACTACTGCCTCTGGTGTAGCACAGCAGTGGGTTTTTTCTCCTGCTGGTTGTACTCTGGTTGCAATAACTGAGCTCCCATTAGAAGCCAGAGAGCGTTTTTGGAGCCCAATCTTAATTTAGTTTCATAGGAGAGGAGTTCAGTTAAAACCCTGTAAGCTCTGCTCACTTTAAATAATGGGAATCGGGAATGATCAGGAGGCTCTCCTCTAAACTGTGCTTCTGAGTCAAACGAAAACACTAATGAATAATACCCCATGTAGGACTGGTAAGGACTGAAATGGATTATGAGACTTTCCAGCACCTGGTACATAAAGGCAGAGTAAGTGAGATAATAATAATCTATTTTTATGGTGTTCTTTACAAGGCTATCTGGGTGCTAATGGCCTTGCAAGGCCCTAGTGGCCTCTAATGCACCAGTGCAATTACTTGTGGACTTCGGCTGTTTCTCATATAACTCTGCCTTAATCACCTCTGAGGTTCAGGTATTCTCCATGGTGCAGCCTGTAACTTTTGGCAGATTCTCATAGCTTTTTACATTCTGCATCATGTCTAGCAGTTTTCTAGACCCTGTTCAGCTTGCACACCTTTGGCCAGTGTCCACCCAGCAGCCAAGTTGTTCCCTCACAGCCCAAGCACAGAAATGATAGCTGCTTAAGCTTACTCAAGTAGACACGAAATGAATCACAGTGGAAGGTGATGCACATTGAAAGCCTGATAAGATTCACTGAATCAAAATGTCTCAGACAGTGGATCTTAGGGTAGAAAAACGACAAACCTGAGACCTGATCAGTTCTGCTTTATAAAAGGAAAGGAATAGATTCCTTGGGCTTCTGGATTAGTGATGGCAACCACTCTTAGTACTGACTCTCAGGTTCTTACTTAGTTCACAGTGACAACGTTTTACTTCAGTGTGGGTTGAGCATAGCGGAGAAAACACGTATCATCCTCCAGAGACAACTGCCCCTCATCCTGATCCTCTTCTACTCCATTCTGTATGTCAATTCCCTTCATTCCTCAAGAGTGACAGAACTGAGGTCCTCTCATACAGTGTGTTTCAGGCTTCCTTCATTCCCTTCATTCTCTCTTCTTCCTCTCATTCTTAGAGTGTCTGTCACACAGTGCTGAAGTCCATCCACCCTCAACATGCATGGCTCTATAAATCACTCCCTCATAAGGATAACAGATATTTTGAAACATCTACTGTGTTTTGTCCAGCTGACTAAAGCAGGGAAAATGACTTATAAAACTCTACAGCAGAAATATTAGGAGTACCAACCTCTGCAAAAGTGAAGCATGTGAGTGATAGGAACATAATGGCCAAGAAGAATGATGAATTATGTCTGGATGTAAAAGGAGTTTTAACACTTTAAAAGGATGTGTGTTGACAGAGAACTGCTTTTTGTCTGGAAGCCTGGCCAAAATGCTTGAATAAAAATACTGGAATAAAGTTGAAAGAAATGGAGTTGGCACAGAAAACGAAGATTGGTGAATCAAAAGTGTCCTCATAACACTGAAATAACAGGATATCAAAGAATAATAGAAATGAAACTTGCAGTAGGAATTGTGTAGATCTCAGAGATAAATTTCATCAACACAATACAAAGAACTTCCTATAATTAAACATATATAGCTACGAAAAGAAACAATGGGTGCTTAAGGATCAACATGAGAATTGCAATGGATTTCGTATCTTGCAAGAATTTACAAAAAAAAGCATAGTGTAGAGACCAGACAAAGATGATAATCACAGGACTGCTGCTACACAGGCATTATTCATAGGATCAATGGGCAATGCTACAGAAGAAAATTAATGAGAATGCAGTTTGACAAATGCAAACCTAATAATTTTTAATCTGGACATAAATGAAAAAAAATCAAAATGTTGTCTGCCACACTGAATGTAGTAAAAGTTACGGTGAACTAATTTTTTGGGAGTACTGGGTTTGGAGTTAAAAAACTTTCAGGTCCAAGGTCCCATCAGTGGAGAAACAAAGAACAAAGAAAATGAAAAGAGAAACAATTTGATAATGTATGAGGCATTGGAAAGAGATTCAGCAGAACACAGAATGAAGCTAAAAGACCTTAGCTGTTCCTTGAGTCTTATTTTTAAACCAGTTATTCTCACTCCAGGAAGAAGAATAAAGAAGATGGAGGTGGTGAGTACATGAAGAGAGCTCACATAGTAGTGCAAAGAGAGTGGGTGTACAACACCTGCAGTCAGCCACACAGACCCCATTATGAAATGCAAGCATTAGAAAGAATGTCGTCTACAACAGAGGAAATTACTGAAGATACAGGTGACAACTATTATTTTTCTATACTTGATTCATCATTAAAATTTTCATTGTTATTTCGGTGAAATGGAGTAGAGATTTGTGTACATTCAGTACTGTCTTGGGCAAACAAACAGGTCCTTCAGTGCTTAATTTCCTGATGCTTTTCATAATGAAATGCAACAAAATCTTAATGGCTAGGAGGTACTAAACCATACCTAGACCATCTTTCTGTTTAGAGAGGTGAAAGGGAAAAAAAAGACTAAGCAGCAGAATAATGTGATGATAAGACAAGCGCTATTGAAAGAACCATAAACTTGACATGAAAGTTAAATGAAGAAAAAATAGAAATTCTTCGGAGGAAAAAAAAAGTTTAGGAAAAAGATTAACACATTAAGTGGTATGTGCCAAAACTGAGGCAACAGACAGTGACCACTGTAACCAAAAACTATTGATCTATGCTAAAGATCCAGATTCCCTGCCAGAAAACTAAGAGCAGCAATAGAGTTCACAGACCTATAAATGTTTCTACATTTGTACAAATCTAAGCAGAAGCTAAAACAGCACAGATAAGACCCACCTGGGCATTAGACAATTGCTCCTTGAATTAACCAAGCCAAAGATGTTCATTGAATACAATCAATGAATTGCAAGTTTGCAAACTTATGTAGGAAACCAAAGATCCTCAAGAAATTCACAATTACCATACCAAAAGATGCTTCATAGGATTATGTTAATCTTAAAACTTAGGATCACAACTAGGGATCACTGCAATCCACACGCCTTCAGGTTCAGGAAGAAGATTTTGCCTTAGAAGATTTTGCCTTAATTAATGAGAGTAGAAAATGTCATGCTTTTATTTATGAGAGGCTAATTAGCAATTTGTTGCAACCAAGTTACAATGTCGTTTCCTTGAACTCCGAACAAGATGTTACACTTTTACTATGGGCAAAAACATGTCTTAAAAGAAGTCTTCTTTTTTTTTTTCCTTTTAATCCAAGATTTATTATAAGTTTAGTTCCATACTAATGACTGCAGTTCAAATTCCATGCAAGCAAAAATGACACATAAACTAACTTTCTAGTGGCTGACTCTTTCCCTGGTTTTAGGCTCACCCTACCACTGCCCTGGGGATCCTAAGGTTAATAGCTTCAGCATGGAGAGGACAACACTGATGTGAGTTGCAGTACTCTGAGTTCTTTGGTGCAAGATATTGCATTGGTTTTGCATGGCCAGGTTTTGGTAGCAGTGGGGGATACAGGGCTGGCTTCTGTGAGAAGCTGCCAGAAGCTTCCTCAGTGTCTGGCAGAGCCAATCCCAGATGGCTCCAAGATAGACGTGCTGCTGGTCAAGGCTGGGCCAATCAGAAATGGTGCTAACACCCCTGTAGTTATTTAAGGAGAAGAAAGAAAAAGTTACACCTCAGATGTAATTGTGGTCAGGGAAGAGCAGAGTGAGAACATGTGAGAGGAGCAGCTCTGCAGACACCAAGGTGAGTGCAGAGGGAGGGGCAGGAGATGCTCCAGGTGCCAGAGCTGAGATTCCCCTGCAGCCCGTGGTGCAGCCCATGGAGAGGCAGCTGTGCCCCTGCAGCCCAGGGAGGGACATGGGGGTGCAGAGATCCACCTGCAGCCCAGGGAGGGACATGGGGGTGCAGAGATCCACCTGCAGCCCAGGGAGGGACATGGGGGTGCACAGATCCACCTGCAGCCCAGGGAGGGACATGGGGGTGCACAGATCCACCTGCAGCCCAGGGAGGGACATGGGGGTGCACAGATCCACCTGCAGCCCAGGGAGGGACATGGGGGTGCACAGATCCACCTGCAGCCCAGGGAGGGACATGGGGGTGCACAGATCCACCTGCAGCCCAGGGAGGGACATGGGGGTGCACAGATCCACCTGCAGCCCAGGGAGGGACATGGGGGTGCACAGATCCACCTGCAGCCCAGGGAGGGACATGGGGGTGCACAGATCCACCTGCAGCCCAGGGAGGGACATGGGGGTGCACAGATCCACCTGCAGCCCAGGGAGGGACATGGGGGTGCACAGATCCACCTGCAGCCCAGGGAGGGACATGGGGGTGCACAGATCCACCTGCAGCCCAGGGAGGGACATGGGGGTGCACAGATCCACCTGCAGCCCAGGGAGGGACATGGGGGTGCACAGATCCACCTGCAGCCCAGGGAGGGACATGGGGGTGCACAGATCCACCTGCAGCCCAGGGAGGGACATGGGGGTGCACAGATCCACCTGCAGCCCAGGGAGGGACATGGGGGTGCACAGATCCACCTGCAGCCCAGGGAGGGACATGGGGGTGCACAGATCCACCTGCAGCTCATGGAGCAGACCCACACTGGAGCAGGTGGATGCCTGAGATGTGGCTGTGACCCCATGGGAGGCCCATGCTGGAGCAAGCTCCTGGCAGAGACCTGTGGAGAGAGGAGCCCATGCTGGAGCAGGTTTCCTGGCAGGACTTGTTTCTCTGTGGGGTACCCATGGTGGAGCAGCCTGTCCTTGAAGGACTGCAACCCATGGAACAGTGACCCACACTGCAGCATTATGAAGAGAGCTGTTGCCTGTGGGATTGACTGATGTTGGAAAAATTCATGGAGGACTGTCTCCTGTGGGAGGGACCCCACGCTGGATCAGGAGAAGAATTCCTCTTCCTGACCAGCAGCAGAAATAACCTGTGGTGAACTGAGCAGACTGTAACTCCCATTCCCTGTCTCCATCCACCACTGGGGGAGAGGAGATGGAGGTGGGAAGGAGGGGAAGTGGGGAGAAAGGTAGTTTTAAGGTCTTATTTTGCTTCTTATTATCCTGCTCTGATTTTTTAGTAACAATTTATATCTCTAATTCTAGCCTGTTTTGCAGTATTTGGCAAGATCTCTCTCTGTGCTTACCTCAACTCCTGAATCCTTTGTTTTATTTTCTCTTCCCTCTGCAATTGTGGAGGGGAGTGATATAGAGTCTTTGGTGGGCCTGGCATCCAGACGAAGTCAATCCACTACAGACACATAAAACCAACAGCAATAATTTCTTCCTTCTCTCTCCAGGAAGCACAGGGGGTTATTTTTAAGATGGTAAACATGCTATATATGTTGTTCTTTCTCCATTGTTTAGCAACTCCATTTCCCATCCAAATTCACTAGATATGGTAAGTTTTATACCTGCTGTGTATGTTTTCTTTGCTCTCTTTGTTACTCATTAAGTGATTTTACCCAGATCCCAATGCTGTGTCCCTTTAATGACCTGCAGCTGACCTTGATGCTCAATCCCCACTTACAGTCCCAGAGTCTTTCTTATCATCCCATGCCTTTGCCTTCAATGCCTCCACTTCCATCCCAACCCTGTACTCCTCTTTGCAGCACTTTTATTCTAGGGCCATAGCATCACCCTCCACACAGAATAATGATTTATTATTGCTACCATTAATGACAGATATAGTACAAACCTAGGCAAGAAGTAAAGCAGTGAAGGTAAAAATCACTCAGCCATTAGACAAGGGCTGCTAGAAGTCAGCAAGCTCAAAGGGAGCTGGGGGCAGACCCTGAGCAGTCCAGAGAAAGGCTGGCAGGTTCCAGCCAGCCCTTGTGCTACAATTTAAGCACAAAGGCTGCAACCTGCAACAGGTAATGGCAACACCACATTTACTGGGACATAGGCCACCAGTGTCAGTGGAAAGACAACATAAGGAACTCTGATGACCAGTTCTGAAAAGCACTCTTAGGATACAGAGATTTTTTTCAGTTACATGTGTATAATTTCAAAGCTAAATATATAGCTGGATGAGGCCTTCTGTTTTTTCAATGCACTTCTTAGTTCCACCAATGCTAGATTACAAATGTGTCTCTCTCAGGGTATAAAGAATTGCTTGGGCTCTGCCACAGTGTAAACTGTGATGGCTACAGCTACTGCTGAGGATGAGTCTCTGCACAAACGGATCAAAACTGATGAGCACAGACTGTATTCCCAAACTTCACCATCCCTTAAGGAAGGGCTCCTCACTATAATATAGGGTTTTGCTCAACTACACCCAGGCTGCTGACAGCCAATGCCAAATCACCACATTCAAAAGAATAAATACAGTTACTTAGTGATTTGAAAAAATGAAGAGTAGCAAGATATAATAAAGGCTGATGACATTTTAAGAGCTTTAAGAGCTTACTGTGTCAAAAATAAAGCAACAAGCCTTTGGCAGAAGAGAAACATCATTTGAAGAAAGCAGATATAACTTCATTTACACTGGTTGGAGGAAAATATACCTTCTTTTCCTCTGCTGTCATTTTTACTTTCCAGAAATAATTGTACTTGTTCTCTTACACCAATCTTTCTGTATTTCATTACGTTTGGAGCCAATAGTTTTGTAAGTTTTAATCCTTTTTTTTAGAGAGAGAGAGAGCATGAACAGTCACCTTAAAGTGATACAAATGTTATAGACTCTAGAGCACTCTACTAATGTTTTAGGTAATTCGGTAAGCTAGCTGATGACAAATTACCAGTCATTTTGAAAAGAAGGTTAACTATATTTATGCTAAGAATTCCATAAACTGACAATAATTTATTCATCAACAATTCTTATTAATCAGGAAATATTCATCTTTATATCTGTTATGTATATAGTGTTCGCAAAAGCTGTGCTTAATAAAAACTGGTATTGGTTATTTAAAATGCACAAACAGGAAAATTTAAATTAAATATCTGTATCACTTTTTTGTTCCTTTTCTGTCATTAAGTTTTAATATGATTATATTAATCCTAAAGGAACACATTTTCTTTTCTCCATGGAATAAATATCACTTGTATCACAAGTTTTGCAAGGGACATCCTGTTTTTAAGAACAGGGACTTGTATGACAAGAAATGCTTTGCAGTTCTCCTGGCTCTGAATGAATTACTTTGCTACACACTATTGAACTGAAGTAAAAGTAAATTCCTGTTGCAGTCAAGTACTTTAAAGACTTTGGTTTTGGTCACCTGAAGGAAATAGTAGAAAGAGTTATTTCTATCACGGAGAAAATTCTGGAGGGAAAAATTAATGTCTAAGCTATTTTATGCATAAGAAGAACAAAAGACTTGTATTTTGAAACAATCTGTCAGAAGAGGTCTAAAGTGTACACTTGATTTTGACTATAAAGAAGCCTGAAGCTTGTCTTTGGCAATTACTTTATTTATATTTAAGCCCAATTTCATGATGAAGGCTCCAAGTACATACTTGAAAAAAAAACTTGCTTAACCACTCACTTGATAAAGGATGCTTTCTCAATACAGGCCGAGAGAACAGATCCACTGATCCATGTAGGTATTACTTCACAGCCTAATTGCTGTTGTAGGTGCCTATGCAAAGAGACCTCCAAGCCTTTCCCAATCTGTGTAACCTACTCACTTAGCTTTTATAGCTGCAAAAGAACTCAAACACCCAGGATTTAGGCATGATTTTGATCCAAAACGCTAAATTGTGGCCATCTAATTTCTGGTTCAGTTGCTTCCTATCCCTGAAACTTACAGATGCCAGAATTGTCCACAGTAATACTCCTCAGACTGAAGTGTCTGGGCAGCAGTGCCACATGAGGGTGAAGGAGATCTGATAATTCTTTCAGGCTTAAATTTCTCTGGGATTCATAAAGTAACAAGGGACTAAGTGAGACAGATGTTCCCAGTACACTCCTATTGAATACAAAAGAGGCACTGCTGCCCTTTTCCTTAATGAAGTAGCAGTTGGAGAGCTCATCAAGTTACGCATTATGGAAGTCAGGAAATAGGTGTTCATTTTAGAGAAGTTGCTAGATGAATCCCACAAGAACCATTTGGGAACGTGTTCTGTTAAACTATTCATAAGTGATCCAGAAAATGAGTTGAACAGTAATAAAAGTTCTCCAGTGATAAAGACCACCTCTTTCTGTGTGCACAGACTCTAGATAATGTTATTTCATGAGAAAGATCTTGAAGGCATTACATGCAGGTCTACAGAAAGAATTTGCAGAGTGTTCAATATCAATTACTAGAGTATTTCTATTAGGCAATTTTTAAGAAAGGAAGAAAAATGAAACTGCAAAACCTCTAGTAGACCATTTTGGTGCTCCAATTTTAAAAAGTTTAGAAACAAAACAGATCAAGATGAAAAGAATTATTACAAATATAGAAATATTTTCATATGAGATGCTAAATACCAAAGTCTTGGCAATCTTGATGTTCCTGCAGCTCAGGATGTCCTTAAATAATTCTTGGAAAGCCTTTCAATTTTCAATGGTTCCTAAACTTTTCAACCTGCAACTTTCAGGAGCTGCAGACTGAGTGCATTCTTAAGTTTTCCTGTCCCATTTGGAACTGTGAACCCATGAACATGAGGCATGATGTGTTGCACACACAGAGAAAAATCCCCAACACATAGATCTATTATGTTTTTGTTCTATGACATTTGCAGGTGCTTGCTGATGTATCTTTTATCACCTATTACATAGATGTGTATGCTTAAGGCAGTTATGCGTCAAGTATGGAATCCACTTCTGATGTTAAAGATCCTGTTACTAATTAGCATTCAAATGAGCTCAAAACAGTATTACAGGTGCTTCATCTAGAAAGCAAGGCAACACTTCAGCCACTCTGCTTATTATAATCAGAGCTGAAAGAGTGCAGAGGAGAGCGATTTACAGCCATTTTCAGCTGCAAATTCAGGAATCATGCCTGCTGCAAGATGTGTGGAGAACTGCCAGCTGCCTTCACCTGCTCATCTCCTGTGGCGGCAGCCTCCTCCACTCCTTCCACACATTGGGACTTTTTGAAGGATAATGTTATGTCTATGATGAATCCTTCCAAATCCAACTGGGAAGCCCCTGCAAGTCCAAGGTTTAAAAGCACAAACTGATGATCCCATTTAACTCCTCATTGCTTTTTCTAAGAAGTCTCCACCATTGTGAAGATTCTGTGTTAATGTACCCTGAAATGCAATGGAACCTGTGATACAGGAAATGTACTTCCCTAAACAGTGGATATAAGGGAAGTGACTTCCCCCTGATTGTCACATTGGCCCAGGCAGGGTAATGGGGATGGTTTGACTTCCAGCAGTTTAAAGACCTGTCTGATAAACTGTATTATAAAGTTCATTTTCCTGGCTGATTGTCAATAATGATTTCCTTAAGGCTGTCCCTTGATTAACCACAACATTGCAAACAAAAGCAGTAAATGGATTTGAGTATCCTACCACAAATTTAGAAGAGACCACTATTTTCTTGTATCCCCTTGATTCTCATGCAGTGACATGCAAACCACATCAGTGGAGGGAAGCCACAATGGCAGAGACAAACTGAACTCTGGGGAATGGAAAAGGGAAAGGAAGTTCATAAATAATTGGCAAACACTATATCTATAATGGCATTTACACAGATGAAAATGTTTCAATACCTGAGCTGACTTAAAAAATACATTATCTTTTGAAAAAGTATTTCAAATTAAATCAAATAACTGAAAAATCAACCAGTGTGCCACTCCTCTTTAACAAACATATCCTTTTCCTGAGCCAGAGTTGTAATGTCTTGTAAATGACACACTCCCTCTCCCATGTGACAGTCATGTGACATGATTTTGCAAGTTTCACTTTTTCTTTTCTTGTAGAATTAGGTTTTGCATAATGATAAAGAACTCAAACACACTTTTCAATGGGAAAATTACTTGTTTCTCTACTATCTAGAAAATCTAATTATTCGCACTATATTCATTTAGACAAATAGATATTTATGAGATTGCAAGTTCTTGGATGATTTCTCACAAAGGTGTCAGAAATAGCTGACTGATGAATATGTTGTAACAATATTACATGTATCATAAAATCATAGAATGAATCATAGAATCGTTTGGGTTGGAAGGGACCTTAAAGATTATCTAGTTCCAACCCCCCTGCCATGGGTAGGGACACCTTCCATTAGACCAGGTCACTCAGAGCTCCATCCAAACTGGCTTTGAACACTTTCAGGGATGGGGCATCTACGACTTCTTGGAGCAACCTGTTCCAGCACCACACCACCCTCACAGTAAAGATTTTTTTCCTAATATCTGATCTAAACCTAGTCTCAGTTTTAATCCATTCTCCCTTACCCTGTCACTACATGTTCTTGTAAAAAGTCCCCCTCCATCTTTCTTGTAGGATCTCTTCAGATACTGGAAGGCTACAGTTACATCAACCCTAAACTTCTTTTCCAGGCTGAACAATCCCAATTCTCTTAGCTCTTCTTCACAGGAGAGAGAGGTACTTCATTCCTCTAAAAACTCAGCGGCCCTCCTCTAGACTTGATCCAACAGGTTCATGTATCTCCTGTACTGGGGAACTATCATGACTTTATGTCTGACAGATTTATTGACTGCAAATAAAAGAGCTGCTTGCAAATAGGTTCTCGGTCATCTCATATGTGATGGGGATTTGCTCTGCAAAGATGAAGAACACATTTTCTAATCTTCTCATAATAGAAATCTGTAAGGATATTAGTCCATTATAAGCTGTAAACGAATCTGAGTAAAATACATGATTTTTTAATGACTAGTGATTATAGCTATTCTAGTAGAAATTTACTGAAGACTCATTTTCATGGAATGTGAGGAGTACTCAGACCATGTACAATTCAGGTAACAGCAACTCCTTGGCAGTACAGTCTGGACCTGACCTGAACTTTGTATCATGAGAGAGTACTTTAAAAAGCTTTCACTTGTAAAGGAAAAGTAAAGGAAGTCAAAATGAGTTCTGACAAGTTTGTTTATTTTGAGATAACTTGGCTGGGTGATGATGGCAGCTTTTGGCTGGGGTAACTTAGTCTGTGACTCAATGGAAACTTCAGTGTTCCTCACTGAAGGAGGAACTGTATTTTTAGAATACATTGTTTACCTAAGAACAGATATATTCTCACTGAAAGGCAGGCTGACTCCTTTGCAAGGTACATGCAAATCCTAGAACCACAAAGAAAGTAGCCTGAAGGATGGCAAGGGCTTTCTTCCAGGAAGTCCAGTGTTCAGAATTTCACGCTGCTCTTCCTAGTGTCCCAAAGAAAACATCAGGTTCACTTCAGAGGAGCTCACCCCAGGCTGAAGATGCCACTGGTACTAAACTGACCATGTCAAGATGTCAGTGACTAAGTGCAGCCAGGGCATTCCCTCTAAAAGCTCATGGCAAACTGTTCCAGATCCTCTACCCAGAACTCCCCATCTCCCATGAGCACTTGCATGGCATCCAAACCAGAATGGACTATCACCAAAACCCCAAACATACATAAAATTGAAATCAGTTTAAAACAGATAATTGTACTTCAGAAAAGGTTAAGTACCTGCAGTCTTCAGAGTCAGCTAATTTTACTGCACTAAAAATTAATATTCATTTTGCACTTAAGTTTTATCATCCAGATCATCCCTGGCAATTTAAAGCACTCCTCCAACCCCCTTTATGTGCTCAGATTTATGCAAAAAGAAATAACCTTGTGCACAGGCTTTGAGTATTGCAAAATTTTCATTACATGGTAGCCATATCTCAGATAATCAAAAAAATATGCAGATTAAATTAATCAATTATAGTCAATTCTGCCTAATGGTCACCATCAGTTTACCACAAAATTTCCTTCTATTAAAAGTTTTTTTTCCCAGGAAACATTGTAACCTGCCCCTGGCTGAAAATGAAGCATTTTATTTGTTTTCCAGTTCTTTACTGCTTTAGCACCTGTGGTCTCCCTTGCTGCTCATTTTCAATACCAGTACAAATGAACGTAAAAGAAAATTGAACAATAACCCTGTTTATGGCAGACTTTCTCCACAGATTTGAGACAAAAGATGAGGATATTTTTATCTTTGTATGAACATCCTCAAATGCTATGACTGATATTAAATGCTGAAAAAAAAAATACATTTATTGTTCTTTCTTCCCTTCCTCCTAAATTGGAAAAAGGGAAACATAAAAAATATTTCCTAAATAAGAAATACATGCACCACAGAAAATCAGGAAAGCTTCAGCTCCTAACAGACTTAGCTCATTGTGCTACATTTTCCATCTAAATGTTAGAGGTTTTGAGTCAAAGTATGCAAAGACCAAATTACTCAGGTTCTTCAAAGACATCATAATGTCCCTCCCAAGGCTGTGTTCAACCCCAGGACTTTGCTGACATGCTGGATCTGAGACAAAGGTCCCAGTTTGAAAAGATAGTTATAGGACAAATGAACAATAATTTGTGTCCCATGAGTAGGGTTCATCTACCTTGACTTATGCACCCAGAAATTAGATTTTTAAGTCTAAACTCATCACATGGAGCTCTCAATGGAAACAAACAGGGTGGCTCATCTGAAGCTGAGGCTGGTGTTCAAGATAACTTGGGTGTTTAGGTGAATAAATCAGTTGATGGATCTAAGTATCTTTTTGGATCTGTCCCAATCATATTAAGAAAGATAAAATCAAAATACAATTGGTAACTATGAAAATGGGGGGAAAAGCATGTAGCATTGGTTGGATTCTTTTATAGAAATTATCAGGATGAGGGAAAAAATGGAAAGTAATAGAACCATGTTAGACAAGTTTAAAGACTGCTGGCAGTGCTTTGGAAACCGACTGAAGGATTACAGACATCATTTTAACTGCTCAGGAAAAGATACTATATCCAGCATGAATCTGAAACATTCAATTTGCTCTTCCAAACACATATTTAAGCATTACCTTTTTTCATTGGGCATGCTGAATAAAAATTGCAGTGTTTTACAACTGACCTACGTGTTGCACTGCTGGTAACATGAAGAGCAAAGAAAGAGGTGGAAACCCAAGCAATCAGGCAAGTGCAGGCTGAGATGTTGCTATTACCAGCTTCATCCTATTTTTTTTTGCGGCACAGTAATTCTTATTTCAGTCAGAAACAGTGATTGCAAAAGCAACACTGGCCAACAGATTCTGGTATGATTTGAGAGAGATGATATACCTAATTATGAGAAACTCCATTTGCTCTATTTTCATTTTATGTAAGTTACTGAGGGGTTTGACAGTGATGGAGTTCCCCAGCAGAAAAGGCACGTGGTGCTCAGGCTCCAGGGACCTGTGGAAATGCTGCTGCACCACAGTAGCTGATTAATTAACCCTCTCTCAGCTGTCATTTACCAATTATATCCTTTCACAATCAGTAAATCTGTCATGAAAGGACAGGTTTTGCTCCTTTGCAGTCTGAACAATGGCACTGTGGCCATCATGTTTTATTACTGCACTCTCATAAGATGCATGGAGGAGCCTGGAGAAAGCACTTGAGATACCTCTCTGGTAAGCAGAGCATGACCGATTTCCACTGACAGTGCTCCTCAGCCTCTGGCCATGATGGGGATTACAACCCCTTGGCTCCCTTGACTCCAGCCTTCTGCTGTCCTTCCTGTGCTCCTTGCAACCTGTCCCAGGGGCTGCAATGCCTCCTCCAGCACCAGACTGCCCATGTGCTTCCTTGGCACATCTCTTCTTCATACTCACAGAGAGACCTCCACCCACCAGGGACTTATACGTAAAATGGCTAACAAGGAAGGAAATTGATGCTTGCCTGCTTTTTTTTTTTTTATTTATTTTTTTTTTTTTATTTTTTTTTTTTGTTTGAAACCTATTCTGTCAAAGGGTGTTTTTATGCTAGTAATGTTCCGTGGCAAAGAAATCCTNTTTTTTTGTCTGAATCCTATTCTGTCAAAGGGTGTTTTTATGCTAGTAATGTTCCGTGGCAAAGAAATCCTCTTGTCAACCACTCCTTGCTGCTGCTGTTTTGGCAGACTGCATTCACCAGTGCCTGCCTCTGCTGGGGTCACCTGACCCTGCTGCCAGCATCCGGTGAGAGAGGCATGAGGGCAACTGAGCATCTCTCCCTGGGGCACAGGGTCCCCAAGAGTCCACTGCCCACAAAACGCTCCAATCCACTCGCATATGGGTTTTCAGTCTTTCTGCCACTGACTCCTCAGACATAAGGGAAGGTGACAAATGAGATAAACCATCATGTTTGCCACAGAGACAGGAGATCTTATTCTTCTGTGTCTGTGGAAATGTGAATCAGCAACTGTAACATCCTGCTGTGTGGGAAGAGAAATTAAATGCCACCTTCAGGAGAGTATTATGGCAAATAAATGTAATCTGCATATAATTCAGCAATGACCCTGGACTATCTAAAACCAACTTCAGATTGCTGGCAGAATTAAAGTCCAAAATCTGTTGGTTTTGTGCTTAGTTCTGTGCTTAGGAATTGCTCTTCTTTCATTCCAGTAGTGAGAATGCATTTGACCAAGTGTATATATTTGATCAATCTTCTGTCACATAGAATGGAAGAGTCTCTGGACAACGAGTAGAAAGAAGAGATTAACAAACTGAGGTCTGCCAAATTTCCTTTGCACAGAAAGCAGAAAAAGCTGTTTTTTCAAATTATGCAAGTATTGATAGTAATGCAGAAATGCGGTGGCTTTACCTGTGAAGTTCAGAGTCCTTTTCCCTAGATCAGCACATGTGATTGAAATTTTTGTGACTTTAAGAAGGTCCAGTGTGTTTTTGTCTCATTCTATTGAAGCCATATTGATAATAACAATAAGGAAATATTTAAGAGGCTAAGAAGCTGTGATGATACCTATTTTCTGAAATTAATGTAAAGCCAGCAAATATTACTCCTATTATTACACAATATTTTGCATACTATCGCATAACATGTTTCTAGGGGAAAAAAGAATACACAACGTGAGGCTGTGTTAGAAACAGTCCCAGCAGGGTGGAAGGGAGAAGAAGACAGGCTGCCTGCCAGACCCAGCTAGTCCAACACTAGATCAACAGATGGGGTTCCCTGAGACTACCTGAAAGCCAAAGGAAGAATTTGGAGTATGTGTTGATGTGATGGGTTGCTTTAACTTTTAAGTTTTATTTTAATTTGTGAACACAGGACTTAGGTGGATACATTGCTGTGAAGTGCTATGCATTAATCTTAACTCTGGAGGATTTTCCTTTGCTTTATAAAACCTCCCTTGAAACACATTAATAAGAAACACACTGTTAAAAAACCTGAAAGTACAGTTTTGAGAACCTTTTACTTTCAGGCCAGAGCACAAAGGGTCACTGCACAAATACAGTCCAAGATGAAATAAATCATTACATTTACCAGCACGAGGCCTGTGACTGCTGACTAGTTTTGTAATCAATGCTGTATCTTTGAGCCACCCACTGTTTCTAGCACTTTTTGAATCTAAGCACAGCATGCAGGTGTTTTAATTCAGACTTGGTCTTCTGCACTGAAAAATCAAACCATTCTGGTTTCACATTTGAAAATCTGCATCCTCTAAGTCTGCAATACTTTTGGTCAACATGATTGACAAATGGTTTAAGCACATCAGTCTCTTTTAGTGTTTCCAGTATAGCTCATTATAGTGCTCATCTAAATAAATGGGGATTTTTTTCTTGCCTGTTTTCAGCAGACTGCTTTGTAATTTATTTCTCTTATTTCCATTCATTTTTTCTACCAGATGGGTAGAGCATATCCGCAAACATGATCTTGAGGGAATCTTTTTATGTGTTTCCCAAGTGTGTTCATAAAGAAACAAGTGACTTGGAAAAATAATCCTTCTGTTCTCTGCTCACAGAATTTCAGCTTTGATTTTCAGGGGAGAAGGAGTTAGAGGTCTAGAAGGAAAGGGTACATAAAATGCAGTAACAAAGGTAGAAAATAATAGGTTTCTCTTTTTTGGGACCTTGTTTATTTAGGTTTGTATAGGCAAACTGAAGGCCTTTAAGATCTTCGTTGCTGATTTTCTGCTCCTGGTGGATTAGGAAAGGGATGTGACTGTGCTCTGTGTAATGGATAATGGTGGTCTTAGAGCACAGCACCAGATTTTCTCACTTTTTGGGTTTTGAGGAGATAGCTGCAGCTACTTTACTGTTGCTGATAAGCTCTGGTTTCTGACAAACTGAAAAGCATGAGACATTAATCAGGCACAGCCAGAAGGTTGTGCAGTGCTGTTTTGCTGACCGTTGTCTGTTTTTCTGCAGGCTGTCTGGTGTCCACAGGAGCAGCCTGACACAGCCTCTGGGGAAGCCTTGGAGCGAGCTGGAGACCCAAGCACTGACATACATGTGCCACCAGCAGTACTGCCAACCAAACTTGGTGGAACAGCTGCAAGAGTTGTTCAACTAAACACAATCTGTGCTGGAGCAAGATTACATCTGCCAGTGCCTCTGTCTTTCACCAGTGGCTGCCATATCTGGTGGTCATGCTGGACATCACCCATTTGGGCTATGTCAAAAAACAAGTCATTACCACATTGCCTAAAGAGAATTTAAAACCAGCAGGCATACAAGACTCCTGAATGGAAAAATGAAACAATCCAGTGAGATGTTTTTACCTGCAAGCCAAAAGATAATGTAGGACCCAGTACCCATTTTGCTGTACCTAGAGGTCTTTTTGCCTCCCAACAAAAGAAAAATAGAGACCAGAGACATAGGAGTCCACATGAAAGTCTTCACAGGAGGAAGCCAAGAAAAAGATCTTATTTGGAGTTAGGATTTTTAAAGGAAAGCTTCCATTTCTGAATGTGAAAACTGCCTGTTTGTTATTTCCTGCTATGTTCAGGTAAAGGGCGTGTGGCACACATTTGCTGTGAACAAAGTGGAGAAATGCTACTTATTTTTTCCTCTACAAGATCCAGAAAGGGCATTACCCAGCCACGAAGAATGAGTAAGAAGTTTTGGAAGTACTAGGAGAGTTCTCCTTGTATACCTGAAATAACTAGGAATAGACAGAAACTTCTTCTCAGAGTGACCAGAAGGCACAACTCATCCACCCAGCAGTCACCTTTTCACTTGGCTGAGAACACATTTAGATGGTGTGCTCTGCCCTCTGTCTGGGATGAACTCGCAAACAGCTGAAAGCCAGGTACTGCAGAGCTGCAACAAGCACAGCAGAAACACTGTTTGCTGGAAGGTGGGTGCATTGTGTCAGGCTCAACACAGAGCTGATGTCTTCCATTCACAGTTCATTTCCACTAACTGAGCAGAGCTGGCATCCAGCTTTTAGGAAAAAAAGAAGAAAAAATAAACCCCACAGCCACAATTAGTCTTGCTGTCTCATATTTTGTCTCTCTCATGGCACGATTAGAGCATCCCTTCTTTCAGAATGACTAAAAGTAAGTGGAAAAAGTCCTTTTCCTCCTTACTTTGCAAAGCTCCTGAAGCGTGTCTGTCATCCAATTCATGGGTACATGACTCTTCTACAAAGCACCGCTTCAAAGTTGTCTGTCAAAGTCAAATCACATCCATACTTCCCAAAGGCAACTACCCTTTTCATTAAGGCTTGTATTGATTCCTCCAAAGATACTGCAACTTCTAAATCTCAACTGGATAAAAGTATCAGCTGCAATACCCCACCTCTCACATAAATTCAGACACTTCAATGTGCCCACTGTCACCTTCTGCTGGGCTTTAGGTACACCACCACAAACATTCCTACACTGACAACAGTAAAATACAGAACACTGGTTATCTTCACTTTGCTTTGGAGGCCAGCCCTGCCTTCTCAATTTATTATATAATTCCTGAATTAAAGGCACTCGACCCCCCTGCTGTGACTGGATGCCTACTTTTCAAAAAATCAACTGTGATATGTTCCTTAGAAGCACATGCCCTGAAAATGGACTTACACTGTCACTGCCAATTTTGCAGAGAGTGAGATTAAGGAGTGAAAGGAAAGTGGCTCCATTAGAACCATCCAGGCAATTTACAGGCTACTCTGCGACTGTGAAGTGAATCTGAATTAGTAAAAACATTTAAGATTGTTAATAATAAAAGAGATGCATTTCAGGTCCTACCACAGCTTGAAATGCTTTTATTTTGAAAATGACACTTGTGCTAAGGTTTAATTAAATGGAAAAAAAAAGAATAAATAAAAAAAACAAAAAACAAACAAAAAAAACCCCAAAAAACAAACAAACAAAACAAGAAATAAAAGGGAAAAAAGCCTTGCAAATGAAAAATATCTAAATGCAGAGGCAACAGAGAGAAATCAAAAAGGCCAGATGCAAAATGTGCTGTATCCTCTGCATTATTCACCAACATAGCAGCCCCAGGGCTCAGAATCACAGTGCTTAATGTATTAATTTTTTCCTGCCCAGTCCCTGAAAGCATCTGCATACACTATTTCAGGACTAAAAGGACTTATGCAATGCTTTGCTAGGCTTACATAGATAAGATGAGTACACTTCTTTTCTCAGCCAAATCCCTTTTTCATAGACATTGCATCTCTGAAAGCGTATCTACAAAATTAACACAACAATAATAAAAGTGCACATGGCCTCAGAAAATATAAATGTAAAAAAAGACACACAATATTTTACTAGATATATTGCATTAATAAATTTATAGCTTAGAAATACTGAAATTCCCACCAACATTATGCATTATTTAATATAATACTTCATATTTAATTCTGAATTTCTAATTATCTACTGCTGTGCTCTATGTAAATTATACTGCATGGAAAAATAAACATATTTATTTAGAGATTCTTTTCTAATTTTTCTGGCAGAAGCTCTAAGTCATTTACTTATATCCTTGGAAAATGTTGTATGTGTAGATGTATAATCTGGCTTTATGTTTCTAAGCCAAATAATAAATGAAGTGAGGTTTTCATTGCAGTATTTATAATGAATTTTTCTTGTTACAGAATGAGACATACTGATCAAAAATCTATTGCTGAAAACAGCTACTGCAGCCAATGCAGCATGAAAGAGCTTAGGATTCAAGCTGGAATAGGTACAAAGACAAATTACTAGGATGCTCAGAAGTACTGGGAGTATCTTTCAGGAGAGGCATTTAAAATAGCTTGTGTTTTTTGCCTAGTAGATTCAGAAGGGACATATGTTCTCTATGAAAAAAAAAAAAAAAGAAGAAAGAAAAAAAGAAAAAAAAAATGAAAGAAAAATGAAACTGAGGGACTAAATTTATAACTTCCAGAGATTATTTTTGTCTGGAGAGAGCCTTCAGATGCTACTAATGGGAGCAGAACTCATTGTAAGAGTTTAATCAGGTCATTAAAATGGCCATATAATATGATTACAGACAGAGCAGGAAAAAGTTCCCCTCTAGAAGAGGGAAGTTTAATCTTCTTAAACAGAGTTGTTATGCTCAGTTCTAACATCACCCTTCTTTGGGTTAGCATTTCAGCATTAAATGTATGCTGAAGCTTCACTGATTTTTTTGGACGTTTACAATCTCTGTTGCCTACCAGGACAGTCAGTCAAACAGTATTTGGAGCTTCAGGTAGTGTATGAGATAGTTGCTGTATCCTTTTCTGTAGAAGCAATGCCTTGCAGGAGTGCTGGTAAGTTAACTGATTATTTTTACTGACATGTGAACTGCTTAAATATGAAATGCTTTTGTTAGGAGAAAAATAAAGGCCAAACACACTGATTTGTTTTGTACTTTTCAAAATATTTGTATTTTTATTTCTTCCTCTATTTTA
>VZTT01051023.1:29319-48070 GCA_013400855.1 Buphagus erythrorhynchus
ATATATTATAATAATTATATATAATTTCTTTTTACTGTGCAATTTCCCATCAATTTGAAATAAAGAGCAAAAAAAAAAAAATGGATGGTAGCGCAGCAATAATATTAAGGCACATACGATGGGGTAAAATGGAGAATGAGAAACTCTAATAAACCTTACAATTGAAACATATAATTTTTAAATTTAATGTTAGTATCAGAATCAAATTCTCTGTAACTACTTCATCAAAGTATACTTAAAATGCACACACAGATACAACCATGCTATTAATTTGCACTGTTCACTACAGGACCACCAAGTGCCTGCTCAGGTCTCATTGGTCACCTTTTCCTCCTCTTCCAACCGAATCCTTCCTGCCCGTGGAAGGATCCTTTCCTGGGCCAGCTTCACCATGAACCCTGATGAGATGTGCACTGTTGCCTGTGCAGAACCTCCTGGCTGCTCCAAAATAAAGCCGAGTTCACAGCCAGGGACTGACAGTGCTCAGCTCATGGCCGGTGTGTGCCTGAGCAGCACATCCCACCCTGCACTGGCACAGGGTCCTTCACTCTTTCGCCCCTGTCAGTGACCAGAGGTGGGCTGTGGTTTAAAGCAAACCATTTGGCATGAACTGTGCAGCCTATTCTCACATCTGACTCTCAATAAACCTCTAAAGCCAAAGCACTGAACATAAAGTGAGCATAATAGACATTTCAAGAGATTATGCACATGGTCATTACTGCTTCGCTGAATTGTGATTTTGCACCCTTTATATTGCTACTGAATTTTCCAAATGTCCATTGTGACTTTCTATGTTCCTCATTAGACATAGTTGACAGCTTTCTGGCATTAAAGAAAGATTTTTTCAATTAGAAGATCACAGTAAGTATTGTATTATCAAGATGAACAATAATACTCCTATTTTATACAGCGTGCTGTATATATGTGACATAAAAGTGAGTTAAACAACTATGAGGCCACTTCTGTAGTCTGCAAACATACTGGAAGTCATTGTCCTTCATAACTGTTTAGACCAACAAAACGGGCAGGACTACGGATTTACAGTACGTCAGCTAACTAAAAGCAGAGTGTTTGCTTGTTTTGCAGAATGGAGTAGTGCTGTTCATGATTAGACACGTTTAATACACTTTTCTATTTTCAACATGAGACAAAATAATGAAAAATAACCAGATTTTCAAGTGCATTCTATTAGGATATCACAATATTGTGTAAGATATGAGTCACATTCTATGTTTTACATTTCAATTGTATTTTTACTTACTTAAAATACTCAGAAACTAAAAATAATGAAAAGTAGGATATGGTTTGCACAATTTTACTTTTGTTGATTCAGAGGCATTACATATTACATAAATACATGTTATAGTACGCCTTTCATCTTAGCTTAGTTTTGTACAGACTGATTAAAAAAACTAGACTCCCTACAGGGTGAAAACTCAATCTTAAAATTGAGGCTATGTTAGTTTTAAGAAATAAGTAATCCAACCACATAATTTTTCTACTTCTTTTATTTAACATTTTTTCAATCAACAGGCTAAGAAAACAGGCACTGGCTGCCAGCAATTGAAATTGGCAGGAACAAAAAGACTCAAGTGCCTCTAAGTTTCATTTTGATTTCCATTAAGATATTAGAAAAAATATGGCAGGAATTTTGAAACACTGTATTTGAACTGGATATACTTTTCCCTACTTCAGTTTTGCTTATTTAATCACATTAATCTGTCAAAGTAACTCTGCTTACACGAAGTGCCTTTTCTAAGCTGATAGTGAAATACATTTCATTAAAAATATTATTTTTTACTACATGAAAAAAGAATCCCATTATATTTATACACGGATGTGATTTATCTCCTCCATGTTCTTGTCTGTTCTAACTAATTTTACATGAAAAAAATTGCATTATTTTCTGCTTGCTTGCTTCCATCTCACTTAATTTATTACAGAAATGAACATGCTGAAAATTGTTGGGTTCTAGAGTTGTTATCTGGTTGGTTGTTCTCCTGTCATTTTCCAGAGCACATGACAAAGACCTGGGAGCATGTGTACTCTGAGCTCAGCTGTGACAGGAACTCCTCTCATGGTCCTGCCCCAGTCATGCAGCGAGGGGTGATGGATTTTGTCAACCTCAGATTTTGTCAACCTCAGCACAGTACATCCCATAAACTGCTCCAGTAATAGCAGAGCCCCAAGGAGCTCTGAGAGTACTTCTGAGAGCCAGTTTCCTTTCCTGGTTTGCTTTCCTAGGTTCCATCCCAACAAAGAATTGCTTTGAAGCCACCCTCCACAAACAGGAAACCATAATAAATCCAGGTTTGCTTCATTTCAGCATCACCTTGGTGAACAATCTCCCCCAGATAAGGAGAGGGACCCTCCCACTGGATCCACACAGTGCAGGGCTAGGACAGCTCTCTGTCTCCTGACTGAGAATGTACGACCTGGTGAGTTTGCTAATGTTGTTTTTCCTCAGTAATTCTCATCAGCTTTCCAATCCCAAAGGGAAAACACTAAATGGTGTGGCAGAAAAATAAGGGATATGGAGGGTAATGTTATATATATTACAGAAACAAAATTTTAAACTCTTATTAATAATTAATAAGATTAGTATCAAAATTAATTAACTAATTAATATCAAAGATAAACATTTTAAATGTTTTCAGTGCAATTTAAACATTGCCATTTTAAGTTTTTCTTTTTTACAAATACTCTTCTGGTCTCCCTGGTTCTGAAAAATGGCAGGAGCTGGTAATAAAAACCGTACAACTTTGAAAGAAATAATTTGGATCCAAAGTTTTCAAGTTTGCAGTACTGCCAGGAGGTATAACTGACCATTTATATTTCACTGTTTTTAACAAAGATTTCTTTCAACTTGGAACAGAGAGGCAATAATTCTGTATCTTGCTATTAAGTGAGTATATTGCAAAAAGTCAGTTGGGCACTGTAACTGAAACCTCAGCAAAATTCATCCTAACCAAACCACATTTTTAATAATAATGGATAGAAGACTGGGAGAAAAAAAAAGCAGGAAAACGTTTTTAACTAGAATACTTAACATAGCTATTAATTACATGTAATAGTAAACAATTTAGTGGGAAAAGCAGCTTTAATACTTCTTCTTAATTTTGAAAATTAAGTTTTCTGTTAGAGACAATACTAATATAAATGCAAGGACAATTTAATTCACAACCCACATAAACATTTTTTAAATGGTGTTAAGTCAGCATCTCACAAAATGCCTTTAACAAATAATATGATCTCAATACTATGGCACATAGTGCTATAATGTACAATGAAGTTCATTGCTATACATCACTGTAAACCTTCAGCATACACCAACAATATAACCTGAGTAACAAAAACAATCATGGTCCTTTTCAACTGAAAGTAAGGTAAAAAAAAAAAAACAACAACCAAACCCATAACAAAACTATGAAAGAAAAACAGCAATGTGAATGGGAACACCCATGATTCAATATTTTCTCTTCTGATGACAGCTCAGAGATCCCACTGGGATTAAATGCATTGGGTATTGCCCTAAGAATAGCCTCAGTAATGTGGTCTCTAATGAATGTTTACAACTTAAAATGGACAAATATCCCTTTGAAGTTCACAGGATGACTTTATAAAGTATATAAAATCACCTCCAACAAAACAAAAAAAAATAAACAGGGAAATAGTCCCTGGAAATTTTGTTGCTGAGTTTTAGAAATCCTTCAGTAACCACAATAAAGCAGAAAAACAAAATACACCATAAGGGCCTATCATAGGGCACAAATTTAACCCTGTCCACTTGTGTCCACAACTGTCTGTCAAAGGGATTACTTTCTCTCAAATATCACCAGTTTTCTATATTTGGTGTAAAAATTCATCATACTGGAACAAAGCATACAGGTGACAATAATGTGTGGAAGATTAATAGAGATGCCAGACTGCCATCCTTAGGGGAAAGAAAACTGCTGTTGCACAGTCTGTCTTTTGTTGAAAGTTAATGGGAAAATTTTCTGCTTGTATGTGGAGAAATAAAGCATAGGTACTCCTTAAAAGCACACACTGGCTAAAATGCTGTGTAACACCTAATGCTTCCACATTCATTTTTAAATAAAGTAACATGAATTGGAGCCCTGCTCTAGATTAGACACCCTCCACCTCTGTCTCAGGAGAGCTTTCAGATTTGGCTGGGGACTGTCTGAGGACTGTCTGTGGGGGAAAGCTAGCAGGAAGAGTAGCCAGCAGCAGACCAGGAAAGTGACAGAAACACAGAGTGACAAGGGAAACATCTCTCATGGCAGAGTTATTTTCTATGTAGTGATGCATTGAAGAGGGGCTAGAGTACCGAGTGCTTTCCAAAAGCCCTCATTTAGTCTTTACATTATGTGCATTAGGATGATGCATGCTTGCTTCTTTTAAAAAGCCTTTCCTTCTAAATATTTGCATTTGGTAATGAATGCATGTGAGTTTCCCCATATCAGTGCAGAACCTAGGTAGTACTGGGTATGGCCTGGCTAAGGGACCCTTTTTTTTCAGAGGTGATTAGGAGAAAAGGTTATCACTGACAGCTTATTTGAAGAGTAAAGCCAGTTTGTAGAACTGCTGAATGCAGCAAACCTCTGCACTGATAATTAATGAAATAGAGCAATCCTAAATACGTCAGTTATTGATCTTGTAACAATCAGTCATGCATTCAATTATTACTTCTTCCTGGACTTTTACCTTCTGAGCCCACAGGGAGTGGAACATTTCTCAGGGCTGGGCACAGGAAGCAGCACAGCCAACAGAACCTGCTAACTCCAGGTCTGGCAACAAAGACACTGCCTGCTCTGAGGAGGCAGAAGGAGCACTGGGCAGTGGCAGGGGATGGACAACTGCCCACTTAAACAACCCTGTGTGTTAGCTTTACTTCTGCATTAAACCACAGAGTGCTCTGGGGAGAAAGGCTGGAAGACGCAGTTAGGAAAAAATGCATCAGTATGACCACAGTATTATCTGCAGCAGTGATCACCCATGGAATTAAAGGACAGTCCACAGACCACCTCTATCCTTCATCCTCCATTCTTCTTCTCATCTGAAAGCAACCAAATTATTCTGGGGCCATGGCAGTGCTATTGTGGAGACCTTGCCCAGCTTGTGTATCCCACAGTGCCAGGTATCTCAAAATCCTCCCTACGAAATGGATGTGAAAGGAAGCAGCCCCAGTGCAACTCCTCATCTCTCCTCTTTTTTCCTTTTTACCTTAAATCCCAGAGAATAGGTGGACTATGGAAGTAAGTTCCTTAGACAAAGGAACTCCAAGATGACAGTGAGGGGATTTGTTAACACCTCATGGGACAACTTGGTGAAGTGCAGACTTGGCTGGTTTAAATCTGGACCTAGTCCAAATTGGATGCAATACACAGTGTCAAAACTGGATTATGTAGAAACACAACAGAAAAAATCCCCATGTCACAGCATGCTGGGTGGGCTTACTGACTCAGGACCCTGTCATTTGAGACCAAAATTCATGATGCTATTTCCCAGAGGATAAATGCCATTACATTTTCGTTGAGAAGTTTTTCCTCCTTTTGAGAAGTGAATGGATCCATATTTGATAGGTTTTCAAATTCTTATACCTCTTTTTTTTAAAGCTAAAACCCAATTACCTTCTAAGTACTTTGGAAAGTCCAATATGCTAAGTGCTGAGAATGTCACAGCAATTTAAACACCTAAAGAATAATGAACTGCGGTTAAATGGCTAAGCTTTCTTTAGTGATTTCTTGAATTGCCTGAAAGTTACCTGGTCACTAGAAGTACAAGGAAACAGGAAACAACATATCAAGTTGTACAAGCAGGAATTAATGAATGCAGCAATTTCCAATATAAATACTATGTTCCTAGGTTCACCAAGAGAAGGATGGACAAAGGATAAGTCTACTTTAGACACCAAAGGGCTTTACACCTTTCAGTTTTCCAGGATCATTCTAAAAAACCGTAAAATACTACTAGTCTTGTCTGAAGTAATTTTATGCTTTTTAAAGGGCCTTATTGCTTATATTAAGTTTCATAGATGAATTTGTTAACATGGCAGCAGTGGTACAGATTCTGGTTTGAAAGGTCTCTAATTTATGAGTATGAAGTAGAGCTATGTAAATAATCTGCGATGAGTATTTAATTTACTGAATATTGACTTTTGCTTTTTTTCTCCCAAAGCACCTAGCAGCAGATTCTTTGATGTCAATGTCTTTTACATGGGATCAGCCAGTGAGCTGAATTTCCTTTAGTGTTTATTGACCAGAATGTTATTTGACTTTGACTGGATGAGCATTTTAGGCACAAGGATCAGCAAAAGTGGACTACCAAGGGTATTTCTGGATGTAGTTCTAGTTTTCTAGCAAAATTTGATTGTTCAAATACTGAGGAAGCTCTTAGAAAAGGATGAATAAAGAAGACCTATTAACTCACCCTGTACCTGCTCTACTGGTACTGGTGTGGGCTGAGATAGAGTTAATTTTCTTCACAGTGTAAGGTATTTTGGCAATGTTCTGGACCATGCTGCAAACAGCATTGGCAATGCCAAGATCCTTTTGCTATTCCTGAGCAGGGAGCCAAGGCCTTTTCTGCTCCTCACCCAACCACACCAGCGAGGAGGCTGGAGGTGCATGGGAGTTCGGAGGAGACACAACCCAACACTGGGACAATTATCCCAGCTGACCCAAGAGACAGTCCATACCATATGGCATCACACTCAGCATACAGAGCTGGGGGAAGAATAAAAAAGGGAGACGCATTTGAAATGATGATGTTTGTCTTTGTAAAATGATGTGGTTTGGTAGGGACCTTAAAGACCATCNAAGGTATTTTGGCAATGTTCTGGACCATGCTGCAAACAGCATTGGCAATGCCAAGATCCTTTTGCTATTCCTGAGCAGGGAGCCAAGGCCTTTTCTGCTCCTCACCCAACCATACCAGCGAGGAGGCTGGAGGTGCATGGGAGTTCGGAGGAGACACAACCCAACACTGGGACACTTATCCCAGCTGACCCAAGAGACATTCCATACCATATGGCATCACACTCAGCATACAGAGCTGGGGGAAGAATAAAAAAGGGAGACACATTTGAAATGATGATGTTTGTCTTCGTAAAATGATGTGGTTTGGAAGGAACCTTAATCTAATCTTAATCTAATCTCATCTAATTCCAAGCCCCCCACCCAGACCAGGCTGCTCAAAGTCCCATCCAACTTGGCCTTCAACACTTCGAGGGATGAGGAGTCCATGACTTCTCTGGGCAACCCATTCCATTATCCTACCACCCTCACAGTAAAAAATTTCTTCCTAACATCCAAGCTAAACCTACCCTCTTTCAGTTTAAAGCTGTTGTTCCATGTCCTATCACTACATGTCTTCCAAGTTCCTCTCCAGCTTTCCTCAAAGGCAATCCTTACAAATGATGGAGCCCTGCTTTCCTGGAGAAGGCTGAACACCTGGGAAGTGCCCATGGGAAGTGGTAAAAGAATTCCTTAGCTTGTTTCACTTAAATGTGTGGCTTTTCCTTTACCTTATCAAACTGTCTTCATCTCAACCCATGGGTTTTCTCATTTTTACCCTTCTGATTCTGTCTCCCCATCCCACCCGTCAGGGAGTGAGTGGCCAGNTCTGTCCCCCCATCCCACCAGTCAGGGAGTGAGTGGCCAGGAGGTGCTGAGTTTCCAGCTGGGGTTAAACCACAGCACTTTGTAAATGAATATCCAGCCTATCTTTTGCCTACACCCTACCTTGTACCCACGTACAAGGCTCTAAAACCATGTGTTCTCATGAAGCAATCAAAACTCCCAAGTTCCCCTTGACACTGCTAAAGTGCTATCAGCTTTCTGGAAATTAAGTGAACATGGTCCTTGGTCATTAGTTCTTCTCTTTTTAAGTTCTAATTAGTTATTTTTAAAATGCAAATTCCTCCTTTAAAATTACAGAAGCATTTTTATAGTACTCATTTCTAGGCTCATGAACCCCTACTTCTCATATCCCACACTTTTTTTTTTTCTTAATGAATTCAAATTTGACTTGAAGATGTAATGTAAAGCATTACAGAAAATGCAAAGGAAATATCAGAATAGGCACAGCATTGCAATGGGCAGGTCAATGAGCCTGTTGGATGACTTGTGGGATGGAAGGGGATGATGCTGATCTGGCAGATTTCCATTAGAAGAAAATCAGTGAGCAGATGGAAAACAGAGGACAGGATCTTCTGATCTAAGCACGTCTCTTGTTTGAGAGGACAGTCCTCCAAAGTTATCCCTTTATTACAACACATTTCAAACTGCCAGAAAAGAGAGTGAGGAGAACAGGTCATAGTTTTTCCTATGACCTTACACCATGGTTCCACAGATGTGGCATGTAAGACCATTTCCAATATAAATATTGGATTTCATGGCATGGAAGTTTTCCTCAGACAGAAATACAACTCAGTATATAAAAACAGGCATAAAAAATCTCTTTCACCATCTCCACGTTAAAGGGAATGGCAAAAATCAGTAAAGACAATTACTCAGATAATACCCCAACTTACTTAAAAAAAAAATTATCCACACCACTCAGACTTGAAAGACAGTAGAATATCTGATGCATGCTTGAGAAGAATTATTCAAAACTAAACCAATCAAAAAATGTTTAATTCACAAGAATGCTTTATCAGCCACTCACTCTCTCAAGCAAGTGTAATGAATATTTTCCTGACTTCAGGCACTGAGCATATTCTTTGTTAGTGCTTTATAGTTATTCTATGAAGGCAAAAATAAATGAATTAAGCATTCTGTATTAGCTTAGAAGTTTCTCAAATGAGTGTGTGGCCAGGAACCAGTAACTGCCTTCTGTCTATTAAGAAACAGAAACTCAAAATATGGAAGAGCTATTCTGTGGGACAGGCCCAGGTGAGAAGACGCTTCTGACAGTTCTTTGATGTGTATTTGTATATTCTGGTTTTGTGGGATGGTGCCTCATATCTACTGAATTACACCACTTTAAGCTATTTTTTGCCACTTCACCTTTCCAGGATTTTCAGAATTTCCCAGCAGGAATTTTATGGCACTGCCGCCTGGTCAGGAGGCTGCAGGCGAGTGTTGGACTGGCTTTTCCTTCCTCACCTATACCTCTTTTCTTAAGCAATACTTTCCTAGAAGAAAATCTGGACTCTCATGTGAAATATTATGCTTTAAAAGGCAATTTCCTCAAATAAAATACAAACTCTGTGAACTATGCAGAGCTATGTCTCCTTGCATGTGCTTGGGAAGACAGCCCCCTGGGGCTGGGGGCAGACAGGCAGCACAGCAATGATGCAGCAACTGCTGCCAATCCCCAGTGGGTTTTGGTAATGTGAACAGGGTTGCATGTGAAAAAACACTGAGCTGTGCTTCCTAACACTGGTCATGTTATCCACAGCACCCTTTCAGAGGGTTTGCTCTGGAAATCAAGACCAACAGCTTGTGAGAGCTTGGCACCACGCCTCCTCTTCTGAGCCCCAGGCTACCAAAGCCCAGCGATTAGAGAAGAGAAAAGGGCTTTCAAGCACAACAAGAAAGGATGCAACAAGTAAGACAACTGCTGTGTACACATTAGCAATGCTGGTGGCCTGAAATGCATACTGCTGAATAGTTGGCAAAATGTCTAGAAGACTGAGAAGTTCAGTCTAGCAGCAAAACTGGGGATTGAAAACACTGAGAAAGTGCAAAACCAGATATTAAAGCAACTCTGTTTAAACATCCAGACGTGATGAAACTGGCATTCAGGGAATATATTAGAGGTACAAGAAGGATTTAGAAATTTCTGAACATTATATGAAACAAAAGGATGTCCAGGTAAGGGTAACTGGGAGACAAATAAAACCTAGCCAGAAGAAATTAAAAGGAATTTAAGAAATTAGCAGTGGTCACAGAAGTACATTAACCATCTAAATTTTGATAAAATACTTGGTCCACAATCCTAGCCATATGCAAAAGTCCATATTACACTCAAGACAGGCAATTATCCAAGCAATATAAGGCTTATAACATGGAACATGGCAGGACACACCAGTGGGTATGAGAAGTTTAACAAATAAAAAGTGGGGGGAAGGTGTGAGGGACATGAAGGTCAAAGTTCACAGTACAGGGCACGTGAGGTACCCTTTAAATGGCACTAGACACTTATGTTTAAGCAAATCAACACTCAACACTGACCTGAGAATAATTCAGCTTGCCTTAAGACAGATGTGTGTATTTTGTCATATGAAGAGATTATTGCACCCTAATGATGGTGCCTATTAAATCTCCACCCATTCCAAGAAGGGTTTATGCCTTTTATTTCCATATAGCCAACAACATTTATGCATCTGAATCAGGAGCTCTATTTATGCATAGCAGGAATTTAGATGAGATGGCCAAAACTTTGTTTGGTCAGTGGCAGTGCAGACAATGGACTGCAAAAGTGAAAGTAGAGCCTTCTGATAAAAAAAAATCAAACATTTCCAAGGCTTGCATGATCTTGGCAGGTAAAAGGTTGTTTATTTTTTCCCAAATTACACATTATTCAATCTCTAGTAGACTCTAGTAGTACTCTAGTATTCATTTTCTTGGATTAAATCCACACACACTTACTAGCTTAAATAGATTTTTCTAGAAGACTGTGTTTACTGATGTACCATGACAGAAATAACACTAAGTCCACATTAATTAAATTATTACTTTTTACTGTGGCTAAATATGTTGCACATGATACTTCATTTTTTTCAAAAGTTTATCATGGAAAAATGATGGTTTTTAAAAAAGTTTATTTTCTATTTTCATAAACATTTTTCGTTTCAGACTTCACATAAAAATTCAAAATGAAGTTATATGCTGTTCTGCAGATTACTTTATACCATATTGCAACCTACATATTGTCTAAGAAAATACCACTTTATATTTCAACGTTCTTTTTATATTATGTTGCAAAAGTAGTTGGTGATGTCATTTTTACAAAGGCTACTTGACAAGTCATTCCTACCCATTTCAAAACTAAACTGAAATGCAGTATTTAGTATTTAAGGGCTGATCATCTAAACCAATAGTCTGCCAGAAACATGCATTTATGAAATGCCTGAAAAGAATGCTGGAACCACTTTTGAAATTATATTCATATTCAAAGGATTTTGGAACAACAGAAAAATAAAGGTCAGTAAGGCAATTAAAAATAGAGATATAATAACATTTTTCATTGTAGAAGGCAGTCAAAAGTTTAAAAAGATATAATAAGCTAATGATATTTAATCATGTGATAACTGTTATTTGAGATTGTTATTTTGCACATGATCATAATCAATGAGAGCCAAGTAGCTTATTTTTTATTTTTTAATAAAAATTTAGAAAACTATGAACAGTAATCTAGTACTTAGGAACTATTATTCTTAATTAGGAACTACTATTCTTACTCATCTTGGCAACATTGATATTAATGTCTGATTAAGGTAAGAAAAAAGTTACTTTTTTTTTTTTTTTACAAAACTCTTGTTTCTATCAGGCTCAATAAAAAAGTTCTCTGCAATGATGACACTAAACCCTGTCAAAAATTAATCCCATTCAAACACATTAATGAGATCTTGATATGCATATGAATACATTAAAAACGATGGTACAGGAAAAAGAGTGGGAAGATCTGGAAATAATAATAATAATATAACTAGGTAAGAATCGTGTTCAAAACTGAAAACTGTATTACTGATTTTTTTCNAGATCTGGAAATAATAATAATAATCTAACTAGGTAAGAATCATGTTCAAAACTGAAAACTATATTACTGATTTTTTTCAGACATAAAATCTGAGACAAAAGNTTTTTTTTGTTTGTTTGGTTTTTTTTTGTTTTTTTTTTTTTTTTGTTTTTTTTTTACAAAACTCTTGTTTTTATCAGGCTCAATAAAAAAGTTCTCTGCAATGATGACACTAAACCCCGTCAAAAATTAATCCCATTCAAACACATTAATGAGATCTTGATATGCATATGAATACATTAAAAACGATGGTACAGGAAAAAGAGTGGGAAGATCTGGAAATAATAATAATAATCTAACTAGGTAAGAATCATGTTCAAAACTGAAAACTATATTACTGATTTTTTTCAGACATAAAATCTGAGACAAAAGAGATTTTATACACTGGTATCTAACTGAGCAGCAAAAGCAGAAAACAAATAAATGACATTTGAGATTTTCTTCTACTGAACCCTTTCCAAAGTCAATGAAGGATCTACCTGACCATATCAGAAGACTGTATTTAAATCCAGGTTCAATTTCAAAGTCAAGCTTTATGATTTCACTATTCATTAGGATAGACATAAACATTCAGGCTGGATGTTTGGCTCCCAGATATCTTTATGCCTTCCCAAATTAAATCTACATTTTTATCATAGAATAATAGAATGGTTTGGCTTGGAAGGGACCTTCAAGATCTTCTAGCTCCAAGTGGTCTGTTATTGGGCAGGACATCTTATATTAGACCAGGTTGCTCAAAGCCCAAAGCCCCATTCAGTTTGGCCTTGAACACCTCCAGGGATGGGTCACCCAGAACTTCTCTGGGCAACCTCTTCCAGTGCCTCACCACCCTGATCATAAAAAATGTCTTCCTAAACCCCAGTCTAAATCTACCGTTTTCAGTTTAAATACACTGTACAGTCACTACAGGCTCAGGTAAAAAAGGATTTCTGTGTCTGATTTGTAAACTCCCTTTTTATATATAGAAAAAACACAATTAGATCTCCTCAGAGCCTCCTCGTCTCCAGACTGAGCAGCCCCTGCTCTCAGCCTGTCTCCACAGGAGAGGTGATCCAGCTCTCTCACCTGGTCTGGAGACACTCTAGCATGTCCATGTGCTTTGTAGGCTGGGGAGCCCAGAGCTGGACCCAGTACCCCAGGTGGGGTCTGACGAGAGCGGAGCCAGGGGCAGAATCCCCTCCATTGCCCTGCTGGCCAAACTGCAGGTGCACATTGCCAGCTCATGTCCAAGTTTTCATCCAACTATTTCACTATACTCCACAGTGATACATTACCACTACAAGCCTAAAGAAACAGCTTGAGGTCATTCTTATGAAAATGTGGTGTTGCACACACTGAAGTAGGATTCACACCACCTGATTTCAGGCATGGACCTTATCTGGCTAAATGAAAACACTGATCACTCCTGGGCTAGCCAGCAGAGCCCAACAGCCTCGCCTGAAGGATGGCAGAATGAAGCACTGAGTTCACCTGTGGTGATGTGAATAGCAGCGCATGAAAAGGGTGAAGTTTCCCCTGCTTTTATTTCTGAGTTCACTGAAACTTCAGAGACATGCATGTTGTTTGCAGGATTTAACATATCCATGTCAGGATATGACATATCCCCAGACCAGGGACTGTGCACGTATGTAAAGAGCAATCTATCTAATTTATCTAGGGTTAGACGTCGTCTAGATTAACTAACACAACACTTCTGAACTGAGAAAAAAGTAAAAAAGAAGACAGAAATAAAATTCTACCTTAAAACCAGCCCCAACAACAAAAAAGACCAACAAAACCCAAACACATGTAAAAAACTACAATCAGCTCAAAGTTCAACCAATGACTACGGCAACTCAGTCACCAAAGATATCTAAAAAAAGTATAAAAGAATAAACAATATAGAATTATCACTTTATATGTAGTCTCAGCATTTTTGGTTTTATCCTGAGATGTTAAAAGGCAACAGAAAAATTGCTCACATACACTGATAGTAGTCCAGAAGCACATGTATCTTTGTAATGACACCCAACTATGGCCAATTCAACATATAAAGAAATACTTTTTTATAAATTAAAATGAGAGCATACATCACAAATCACAGAAATAAAGGAAAAACTATTATAAATATCTCATGGAGTATGGAAGAAATCCCAGTTTTTCATGCCTCATTATATTTGAGTCTTAATGCAATGATGCTTCATTTAAGTCTACAAACCCTTTTCTTTAATTTACAGAAAATGAAAGAAATAAATCAAACTCAAGATAGGAAAATTCATTAGACTGGTACTACCTGTTATAGCTTTTTTGCGACTCTTATCTAAAAAGATTCTTAGATTTCCTTTTGGTATCTGGAATCTCTCCTAATATTTGCCTACAATACTCCTCCCAAACCTTCAACCCATACATAAAACATATTCCAAAGACATAAAAGAGTTGTGCTTTTCTGTTTTTTTTTCTTTCTAATGACATTTCTTCATACAATACAACAAAAAAATCTTTGCACAAATATCTTAGCAAAAATTAATTAGGCATGCTGAATGGAGACACATAACATATGCTTCTGTGCTAGCCAATGTATTATGAAGAGTTATTTGATACTGTATTTCATGGTATGCAGTGATAACTTATGTGTGAGAGAAACAAATTCGCTCCTCAATCACACCAGTGTTTTCAATTATCCAAGAATATAATTTGCTCCTCTTTCTCCTCTCAATTTTATAAACCACTGAATACTATTTCCAGAGCCAGGAAATGACACTAGATGAATTAATAATTCATTGTAGTACAACACCTCCTTGATTTCAGAGATGAACCACATTTTACAAATAGTATAAAACAAAATGTGAAAATTTGTCCTTACTGCGATATAATAAGAGCAAAATTTATAGTCCTGACATGGATAAGCCTAGTTTGGAAAGAAAAGTCCATACAACAAATAACATGGTCTATCATCTATCACAAGCCCTTTCTCACCAAAGCCCATGTGAAAAAAGTAATTTAAGTTTACATAGCAGGCTTCTTTGCTGCATTTTTGTGCCTCACATGTAAAATCCTTTCATCTGTTTTTAATTATAGACTATTCCCTTCATTAACAGATTGCCCATATACATTTGAAATGTATTTCTGTACATGTGTTAGGCCAAAAATCCATATAGTCCTAACATGAATAACATCTTTTTCACTATACTTGAAGTACTTTTGGAACCTTTTATAAACCATTCTAGCTATCTATAGTACTGATATACTTCAGTGAAATTAATGCACCATCTTCATTTACTAGTGAACTTGCATTAAAATGATTTTATATGAATATGTATCTATAGATCATAATGGGTATTGTATATTTCATACACTAAGCAGAAAAGTAATAAATGGTAAACCCTAAAGAAAAAAAACATAGCAGTTACTGTATGTGAACCTCATTAAAAAACTCCACATTTTAGAAGTTCAGCCACTATTTTTTAAAATTTTTTGCAGAATATATAATAGTAGTGTTTCCCCTACAAACTTCACAATAATAAGCATTGATAGCTGTCTGTATCATGAAAGGAGAAAGCAAGTCTGCAGATTCAGTATGTCACTCTGCTGATATAATGAGAAAGTCAGGAGAGAAGGTACCATAAAACAGACAAACACCAAAGACAGCTGTTTCAAATGTAGGAGCTGTAAAACATGGGGACCCATATCACAGTCATGGACTCACAGAATGGTTTGGTTTGGTTTGGAAGGGACCTTAAAGATCATCTTGTCCCACCCCCCTGCCATGGGCAGGGACATCTTCCACTAGACCAGGTTGCTCAGAGCCTCATCCAAACAGGCCTTGAACTCTTCCAGGGATGGGGCATCCACAACGTCCCTGAGCAACTTGTTCGTGTCTCACCATCCTCACAGTAAAGAATTTCTTCTTAGTACTTAATCTAAACCCACCCTCTTTCAGGTTGAAGCCATCATTGTCCTGTCACTACGGGCTCTTGTAAGTGAAGAGTCTCTCTCCATCTTTGTTGTAGGCTCCCTTCAGCTACTGGAAAGCTGCAATTTGGTCCCCATCACAAGTTATCCAGGGTCTGGATCATGAAGGGGCAAAAAAATAAAACTCAAGGTTTAATGTCACATCATTTTTTTACCACACACATTTCAGCATCACAATTGAGCCTTCTACTTAAAAGTAGTAGAAGAAAAAGCTTCCTATATCTAATTGGGTGATGATTGCAAGAGATTAATTTCTATAGAGCATGTTTTGGCAATTGACACTAAATCTTCAAAAGAACAGAATAAAATATTCTGTTTGCAACAGTTGAAACCCAGGGTTTAACCTTGAAATAGTAAAACAGAGCTAATAATTTACTGTCAAACTATTCAAGAGTACACATTTGCTACATCAATTTAAGGAAATACGAAACATTAATTTTGGACTTAGATATGTACCTTTGGATCAAGTCTCTTAACAGCTAGATACTCAATATAACCAGTGTTACACTACAGTGAAGAGTTATATGGATGACTAATTATATTTTTAATTAAGGAAGTTAGACTTGCTGGACATTCCCCATATCCCCTCATTCTGTAAAGAGACCCTTGGAGAAAGATTAACAACACAATACAAAGAAAACATTATTTTTCTTTCATGCCAGATAAAAAGCATTTTTGGTAAAAGACTTTTTTAACATGAGAGGAGATGAAGCAGGACCTGCAGCTGGACAGAAAAACAGAGAAGTTTTTATTTATTTTTCCTCCTCACTTCATAAAAATGACTCTTAAGTGAATTATTCAGAATTTATAGACACCCCCTAAATCATTCATCTGTTGGAGCACCAAAGAACAAGGACACAGTGCAGCCATTGACTTTCACAGCAGGGTTTGTAAGCACAGGAAGGGAAGACTTGCCTGTAAGGCCCCAGTTCAGCAAAGCATTTGCCCATTCATAAAGGAAAAATATCCCAGCTGTGTTCCTATGTCTTCTAAACACAGTCTATGAGATCAGGGTCCAGTAAGTGCTAGCGTTACTTCTAAAGACTTGGTTTCAAAGAAATCTTAGAGGGTGTGAAAGGAAGAAGATGGCAGGAGGCAGGGATTAGGGTAAGGTTTTTTGTTGATTTTAATCACTAACCGCTACTCCTCTTGTCTCCTCCACAAATTCTGCAAAAATAAAAATGCAATCTATTTTGTACTATTAATGGACTTGATCTGATTTAATCCAATGGAATATCTGAGTTCACATATAGATACAATATTGTATCAGTAAAAAAATAGGCAAAAGAGCCTGAAAGCCTTGAGTACATCCACAAATGTCCTTAGGTATGGGATATATTCTGTAGGGATAACAGCCCATTCATCTGAACTCAGCAAACTCTGAATTTAGTGCATTAGTATGCCGCATTTGTAAGATTTATCATTATCAACAAACTAATTCTCTGTAGACACCTCTAAATTAGATGGACAAGAGCTGTTATCCTTTACTGTAGGGAAAGTAAGAATCTGAGAAATAAAGCCAAAGCCACACAGCGGTGGGAACTAAAGGAAAACTTTATAGTCCTGCAGACTCCAAGTGCCAGCTCCAAAATGGATTGAATTCATATTCACCTCCAATCAAAATAACAGAAACTACAAAAACTAGGAAAAAGTAAGTAATATCACTTGCAATGCTAATATCATACCTTCTGATTTTGCTGCATATTCAAAATGTAACTGTCAGAGCTGCATATATGCATTACTTTAGCTATGTTTGATAAAACAGAAACATACCTCACACTCAAGCATACTTGGAAGGAAGCTTGTCAGAGAATACTTCTCTGTCAGATAAATTTTTTTTCAGAGAAGATGAAAGGAAGATGAGGTGGTTCTTCTTGTAATAAATGGCTATAAACTCAAATTAAATCTGTACAGATTTCCTTAAAGCTATTATTGAGAAGCCACAAATTATTGTGAATTGCATAACAACTGTACTGCGATGAAGTTACATCTCTAAAGTTATATTGATGTTGGGTAGATAAATGGAAAAGGAATGCTACATTACAACAGCAATCAATCTGAAAAATGATCCAGAGACTAATCAATGCCTCTGAATAAGAGAACATTAATCCCTGATGGAGATATTACAAAGTAAATAATATCTAACTTAGCTATCTAAATTCCACTCACCATCTTCTTCTATTATGTTTCTTGTGGAATTGAATTCCAGGGGACTCCAAAGAGTTGTTGCTTCAAGTCTGATTTTTTTTTCATTATTCTATTTAATTGTGTGCACTATAATTTAATTTACTATAATGCTGCCTCTATTGTGGCAATGGAAAATTCCTTGTAAGAGTAGCCCATTAAAGTATATTAAAAGTATTTATCATCATCCTCAAGAGTACAGATAACATTATGCATGGAAAACTGGGATTTAACATAATTGCTACAAATAATTCAAAGCAGTTCTTTCTGCGTTTATCTATATGTAAAACAGGAAGAACAATAATCATAAAACTAAACTCAGCAAGATCAAACCTGATGTTTATGAAGCTGCATGTAGATAAATAAAATACTTTGGAATATAAGTCACTGTTCTGATAAAGTATAGATGGGAAAAAATATCAGTGTGAAACATATTCAGTCCCCTGAATTGCTGTAAGCAATTGAGTTAATTTACTTTAATTTCCTTGTCTCTCTATTTTTATCTTCCCATCTCTCACATGTGAATGTGCTGCTTTATTTCTTTCCGTGTTTATTTTCTTTTAAGAAAATTGATTGCCTGTTCCACAGGCAGGGACATTAGTGCCAGGCCTCACCCTGGCAGTGCCATTCAGGATTGCAAAAGCCATGTGCAGGAGAAGGAGCTCTCCCAGCTGGGTGCATGATCACACATCCCAACCTCTTGGGAGATGTGAGGCACGGGAGTGTCCCCGCAGAGAGCGACAGCAGTGGAACCCTCTCAACAAGCACCAACTGGTTCTCTGACCAATGAAACACAAGTGAGCTGAAATCAAGAAGAGTTTGGCACAGGTCTGGATGTGAAACTCAGACTTCTGGGTGTCAAACTGGC
>VZTT01051024.1:0-24377 GCA_013400855.1 Buphagus erythrorhynchus
TATTATTGTAATTTATTTTAAAATTATTCTTGTTCATTATTACTTAGCTGTATTGCTTACTAGGTTCATCACTGCTTGAAAACTTCTGTGTTAGATCTGGTCTGGATAAATATCAAAAGGTTTGGACACTCTTCCAAAAGTTTTGAATATGCAAAATTGTCTATATTCCTGGAAAGGAATGGAAGTTAGCATATGAAAGAGGAAGAATCAGGCAAAGCAGGGCAAATTAAAGGACACACTCTAGTACCTCCCGTCTCTGGGAGAATTTCCTTAAAACTGAGACACAGCATCCTAGCGATTCTGCTCCTGCATAGCTTGTGTTAATTTAAAGCGTTTGGGTTGTATAATTACCCTTTGTTATCAAACTTTCTGTAATCGTCAGTGTTACATATCTCAAGCCATGTGAGCTATTTAAGTCAGGAGCCACAATTTTTGGAGCAGTATCATCATCTCAGACTCTGGCAGTGCTTAAAGAAAAGGAAAACTAAATTCACTTTTGAAACTGGGCCTCGTTTAAGTCTTCACCCAGACATCTGTGTGAGGCCTCTTCAACAGAAAGATCTGGGGAAGGAGGAAGACCTTCAGTGGGAATCTTAGAACAAAATACCTGTTGATGGTCAACACTTTCCAGCACATCTCAAGTAACTCCCTGGAAGTAACTGGAAGTTCCTGGAAGTAACTGGAAGACAGCTAAATGACAGTGTTAAAAGCACTGTAGACAACAGCCACTTGTGTGTCCCTCCACGGCCAGTGAGGTGCCTCCATCCCCACCGCAGTGGTCCCCAATGCAGCCGCACAGGAAACCTGCCCAGGGTAGCTGGGGCAAAGGAGCAACTCTCCCCTTACCACCCCACTTGGGCCTGGAATGGATTTGAGTTTGGATTTCAATGGATTTGGTTGTGCCAAGGTCATACCAGGTCATCTCAAACACAACACTGTCATGGTAGAGTGGACGCCAGCAGAGCACTTGGCTGAGGATACAGGGATAGCCCATGAAATGCTGAAGACTCTTAAGACAAAGAAACTAAGTCTGAGAAAATCTTATATGTTTTTCTTGAGCTTTTGTAAAGATGAGGGTGTGAGATGAGCTGGATCAACCCAGAACTTTAGCAACAGCTGGAGAAAAAAGGGATGGGTCCTCATGTCATGGAGACAGAGTCACTATCTGGAGATCCCCTGTTACAGCTGATGAAGTTACACAGAACTGTTTTGAGAAAATTTATGCCCAATTCTGTCCATTTACCATGCCTATAGAAGAACATTCAGACTTCAATCAACTTTTTGAAGAGCCACTTTCGGAAGCATTCAGATATTGTATCAGTTTTGCTTTCTGTAGAAGAAAAAGATTCATGAAGACTGGCAGTTTAAAATAATTTCACACAAACCCACGCATTTTGGCAAAAAAGTTTGCACCAAAAATTTAGCAAGGCTAGCATGGTCTAAGTGTAACAGTGCAATTTCCTTGTAAATTCTGGATTTATTCGAAATATTTATGCATAGGGATGCCAAGCAATTAACAGCACCATACACTAAAGTATAAATGTTTGCTTCACAAAATGCTCAAACAGAACTGACATCAATTCACCATTTCAAATATCCCATAGATTTTCTAGCTTTTATTTTTTTTCTTGCCACACACACATATTTGATTCTTAATGCTGGGAAATGCTCCATACCGAGCGATGTGCACGCAGAGATTATAAACAGTCACGGTGTGGTTTGCCTGCTGATACACAGTTAATTCTGCAGCCTCTTTCAAGTGAATTTACACCCTTCCATCTTCATGTAATGCCTTTGCAGAGGAACTTAGGACACATATCAGTTTGATTACACTAGAAAATGCAATCCAATCTGATGAATTAATCTAAAGTAGAGGAAATTTTCATGCCAGGAACACCTCTGCCTTCTAAATCATAGCTGAAATGTGGATTATTTGTGTTTCAATATATCCAGGCAAAGCAACAAACTATGTTCAACTTCACAAGGACAACTTTAATGAATTTTCCCTCTAGGTACAACTGAGTGGAGAATTTTTCCATGTGTAACAGATGCTTTCTTTTTCTGCAGCACTTTTGTAACTGACAGCATCTTTGTACGTTATTTTAACTTTTTCAAGAACGGGACGAAATTGCTTCATCCATTAGAGAATGCGAGTTCAATTGGATTAATTTTCAGTTTACATCAGTGGCAAACTTAGTTTAAAATAATTTACATATAACATAGTCAAATATAGCATTCTGAGTTGAGAATGAATTGTAATTACTAAATTACAGTTTTCTCCCAGTCAATCTTATACCCATCTTAAAGACTACTCCCATACTTGTTTTCCTTGAGACTTAATTATTGTACACCCTAAATATGCCATCTTCTAATGCTTATTTGGCTATGAATAAAAGTTTGAAGTACTTACTTCCTGGATTACTAAGGAGAAGATTTTCAATTTCTCAGAGGTATATTTGTGAAAATATTTGATCTTAAATAACTTACTATACATTAAGCTGTAACGAATACAATTGCCATTATTTCTGCTGCTGATGAGAGAGGTGGAATTTAAATACAGACATGTTGGTAATTTTAAATTCCTTCCTCCCTCTTGAAAATCAGTGAAAATGAAATCCATAATTTATAATCCACATTTAGAACTGTACTTAATAGCTGATGACATATGATATGACCTATGGGAAGAAAATAACAGAAGGAATCTCAACTTGAAGAAATTTGAGCGTAGACATCTAGGGAAAATAATCCAAAACTCAGTTATTCCTCAGAAGGGAAAATGAGGAAAGTAATGCTGAAAGAAGCCTGAGGGTGATAGTAGAGAGTGCATTAAATGTGACTGAGCAAAAAAAGAGAAAGGGAAATTTTTGGCTGCAAATTCAAAGACATCACCTCCTAGAAAAGGGAAGAAAAGATTCCACTCCATATGGCTTTGGTGTGACCACACTAGGAATACTAAATTCACTCCTGGGTACCTTATTAGCATCTAAAAGCGCAGGTTCAGTTGAGAGCAACAATAGTGTCTAAGGGGTTGTCTGGGCTGACTTTATGGAAAGATTCAAATAGTTTAGGGGTGGATTGGGGCACCTTTTATTCCCGTGGAGTAGCACTTTAATTTTTATTCCATCCTTTTCCCCCTACATTTTAACAGGCCTACTTAGAAAAGCAAAATATTATGGGCAAGCATGTAGAAGCCTGGCCCTAAAAGTGCAAGTATTGGCTAAGCAATGAATGGGGGAAGTTCCAATACACATCTGTGTATGTCAGAAGGGTTAGTAACACCAGTGGGCATAACTTGCAACAGGATGATATTTGTTATGACAAAAATGAAAAAAATAATGAACATTTATTGACAGGTCTTTTAGGGTATTGATTACTCTCATAAATTAAATGATGCAATTTAATACATTGATACATTTAAAACTATGCTTGCAGAGCACAAACGATTGCACTCAAGAGAGCAATCCTGCTCTCAACAGGAGATGGACTGGATGGCTTAGTGGGTCTGTCTCTTCCTATTTGCACTGACTTAGAAACCTTAACAAGAGATAGGGTGTTACAAGACACTTAGTAATAAATATGCCCCACTGTCTAATGTAGTATTTGGCCAAAGCCCAGATAATTCCTGAAACACACCTCAGGGCCTCGTAATGACTCCAGTGCTAAATATCTTACAGTCTCACCTCTGCCTCACCACTCACCTCTGGAGCAGTGAAACATTACAGAATGTAAACAAGAAATCAGTCAGTATTCCTAAGATGCGGTTTCTAATTGTAGTGTTGGGGAGACTATTTGGATCTGCTAGAAATGGTGTTTAGATCAGTTTTGTTCAAGGTTTAAGTCTACTAAAGACTCCCTGGAACTGTTGCTTTCAGAGAGTTTCGCTGCCATGCCCTCTTCATATAGCATCTTCCCCTTCCTCCTTATCCAGGCCCAGGACTTCCATCAGGAGGTGGACCATCATCACTTCAGTCAAGGAAAAATGTTCAGATCCTTTGGCAGATGGACCTGCCACCCTCTGACACTGCAGGCACTCAGTAGTAACTGTAGGTGGTGGTCAAAGGGGGCTCCTGCACTGAGCCCCAGCAGCCCCAGTGCACCCACTGCAGGATGCTCATCACCTTCCCCAGAAAGCCCTCTCTCCTCCAGCACTCAGAAGGCTTTGTTAGCACCTTTTTCTTTTTGGCAGAATGGTTTGTTTTACCTTCATAGATCATTAAATCTCTATCGATTCCAAGCAATTGGTTCTCCATGCTGTGCAGACTTTGTTATAAATTACTGATCAGGGATGTGAGCTTTGGCTCTCCATCTGGTGTATTTAGCAGCAATTTTCAGTGTACATTTCTCCTGTTACTCTTGTCCAGCCCCTACACAACAGCAGAGCCAACTTAAGCGCAAGGCAGAGATGAGCTTCTACTCTGGGCCATTGGCTGGGGAAGGAGGTGCAGTTGCCATGTTGCCGGTGGCCACAGATCTCTTGTTATCTTGGATATTAGACTCTCATAGCAGCGCTTGCCCAGTGCAATGGTTTGATCTTGAAAAAGAAAGAGCTTTTCCCTGGAGCCCCCCAGGCAGCTGATCACCCTTTCAGAGAGGCCCACTGGGATTTTTCATCACTACTTAGAAACCAAAATTATGCAGACTGGACCTTAGTTTAATGTTGTATTAGGTAAATGCATTGTCATCCTCCTGTGACAAACATTACATCATCTTTTTAACTAGTAATATTTTTAATGTATATATTTTGCTAGGCAACAGACTGATAAAGTTTTTGGCCTTTTAAACTCACACAAAATATTTACCAGCTTTGCTATTTGAGCACTACAAAGGCAGCCAGTCCCATGAACATGAAATGGTTCACATTCACTTCAAGAGGTACTCTGTCCATTACACACCCACATACCCACACATATATATGAGTATACACAGAAAATTACATACAAAGGCCTGCTAAAGGATGGTAGATGTATAAAATCATTATAAGTATTTGTCTCTCACCTAGTCCTTAGTGTGTGTGAGTGCCAGAAACTAGACATGACATTCCAGACTGGAATGATGCAAGGAAGAAATATATTGCATTTATGGAAATCATTCATTTTCCTTGTCTGGGAACCTCTTGAATATAAATAATATTTTCATTTATAAATTTCAAAGTGCTGTCCTAAGAATGGGTAAGAATCATTATCTTCATTTGACAGCTGGAGAAACAAAGAACAGACTGTTTTAAGCAGCAGTCTAAGGTCATATGGAGTAAATGAAGTCAAACCTCATCTCCTGAGCCTGACTTTCCCTTGAGAGAGCACACCAGAGAGCACACCACTCACAACTTTATCAGCTGGAACTCTTCAGCGGGTATGCTAATAGTATTGGCAACCCTGAGCCTTCACAGATCACGACTGAGTTTTCAAACGATCAGAAAATTTGCTTTAAATGCATAAGATTAAAGCCTCCAAATAAATAAACTTGTGTTTCTTATATTTGTCTTCTGTTATCAGAGCCTTTGGAGTATGCTAAGGTATTTCTACCACCAGAAAATCCAGACTTCTTTCCTTAAAAAAAGAAGTGGGGGTGGGGAGGGCAGGAGGGGGAAGGGCAAAGTAAGCAAACAGCTTAGTACTGTAGATAAAATCTAGAGAGTTGTCAAAGCAATGCAGAGATCATACCTATTTCTGGCACACGCTGAAGACTGCTCTCTTTATTAAGTGGTCTCCCCACCCTGCTCTAACCTAAAAGCAGATCTTGCTTTCAGATCTCAGTAATGATTCCAGAGAAGGATAAACGTCCATCACTACCTCAGTCTGGATCCTCCAGACCTGTTTGAAAGTGCAACAGCTTGGGGTAGAGCACAGACTATGCCACAGGAGCTGTGGGTCTTTCTGAGTTGTTTTAACCCAAGAGCTGATGTGGCCAGAGCACAGCAACTCGGAGCAGGGCACACCCCAGCTTTCTTTTGCAAGCAAAACCACTCTTCTCCCAAGAAGAAGACAATTGATCATGTTCAGATTGGTAATGTGGGACCAAAACTGCCACACAGAATATTGGTCCAGCCTGAGCTCATTCCTCCTGCTGAAATTTGCTGGTAAGTTAACTCCATGCAGTGAAGCTTTACATCAGATAATGTTTATCTGCACCCTTCTTAATTCATGCCAAATGAAATTCACAACTCTGAAGCAGTGATGTTCGGTTTAAGGGTTTTTTTTCCCTCTTAAGACCTGTCCTTTTCATATGTCTTGAAATTAGACAATCGCTAGGGGCACCAATAGTTGTTTTCCTTTTAAGTCAGAGGCACTATTTGCTTTTTCAGTTCCTCAGTTGTTTTATCTCTTATTATGTTAAATCATTTTGAAAGCTATATCTTCCATTTAAAAGTCATATCCCATTATCTAGGAAGGAATTTGAAAAGGTTGGTGTTAAAAGAAAACACAAGCTAAAACAACCCCAGCACTCAAGCCTTCAACACTAACTAACCCATACGATATTGAAGGTTAATTAGACTTTAAGAAAATGTGCAGGCAATACATGTGGCACGCTACTGATAAAATGACATTGCTTATAATGAATTAATGTACTGTAGAATCTCAGTGAGGCACTAATCATGGGCAAACTACTGGAAAAATTTTAATGTTTCTTCAGGCTGGGATCTCTTTTAGCTAATAAACAAACAATACAGTGTATTCTTGTGTGTGGTCTTCAACAATTTCAGTTCTGTTTTACTCAGTTTTAATGCACTTGCATATATGTTGCACAAAATAGCAGCTGTAGTATAGGCAGCCCAGAGATATTGGGTGGTCCCTGAAGAGTGTGAATGAGCAGTATGCTGTGAGGCTTTTTATGGGGGGCACAAGATATCCCAATTGTTTCTCTGTGTCTGCCAGCATTTGAAACAGACACAGTAAGTACTGGGTAGAAGCACATACAGACATTTGAAAAAGTGAAATTGAGTTAAACGTGTTATTCAGCTTTCATTGCTCTCTCAAAATCTTAAAATTGCATGCTGGTACACACTTGCTGGAGCATGAAAAATAAAGTATACGTTGTGACTGGATCTCATTTTTAGCAGAAAAGGTCTAAGTGTGTGCCCTGTATATAATATGGGCATGTAATGTGCTCTGCTAATAAATAAATCAATCTGATCTGAGAACTCTGTTCTTGTTTTTTAGATAACTGGTTGACAGAGTCTGGTAAATGCAATTGCTCAGATTTCTTCATGCTGTAACCCTTGAAAATGTTGCAAACGTTTTTACAACAGTAAGTCTGAAGACACAGCAGCACACAGAATCCATATTGCTAACACATGAAGCGCCTTTACCATCTGCAGAGCCTTCAGTCAACTCCATTATATTCATCTCAAAGACACGGAATACATTTGACATTATCACCATTTCATTAGCTAAAATTTCACTATGTGATCTCTCAGGCAACCCTCACCTTTAGAGGAAAACACAGATCTCATCTATTTGACTTTGCTGTTTCTGAGAATTCAAAATCCAGACAAATGAAAATCTTATATTTGAAAGAAGTGGGAGGAGAAGGACTCGGGGAAATAAAGAATAATTCGTTCTACAAACTTTGGTTTGATGGCACTNCTGCTGGGGAGCAAAAGTCACAGATACTCATAGATGCATAATCAGAACGTGAACATAGTTCTGCAAAATGCTTAATCGAAAGGAGCAGGCAACATGGAGTCATCACAACCTTAATTCAAGCTCTTGAAGATAAGGCATTAAAATCTCTTAAAACAGATAATTTTGCCTCCCATTTCAGTTGATCATTAAACTTATTCCATCTGTTTGGGGCTGCAGCCCTGAGTGACTCCCTCTGAATAGAAATTGATGTATGAAAGCATCACAGAGGCAGTTCTGTCTGACCCATGATTAAAACACACACAGAGATATCTGTTTGGACTGTTACACAAAAAAACCCCCACATTTTCTTCCTTTTGCATACCTTCAAAACACATCCCTTTTTTAACCCAAACCCTTAAAAGGGTGTCCTTGTCACTGCAAAACTGAAGAAAATGCTGGAAGTTGGAGCACATCTTTTAACAGTTTCCAGGCAGTCTCTTTCAGCCCAGAGCAATGAAGGGTCTGGTAAGCTGCCTTCCATCTTCTCAACTATTCTTATCTCTAGTTCTGTTTCTAAGGTCAGTGAAAAACATACAGAAGTGATTATGCAGGAACTAGCTCTGAGGGATTACACTATTTGTCAAAGTAGTAACAGTGAATTCAATATGCATAAATCTCTTCTCCCTGTGCAGTAGAGCTGTGCTCTGGAGTACCAGTGGGATACTGATAGGAGTCATTTCCTAGGCAGTTTACCTTTGGGGGAAGTTTGTGGTTGATATAATAAGAAACCCATTCTTTTAAGAGCCCACAAGTTGCAAGGGACAGTCCCATGGGCCCTTTCTGCCAACAAAAACAGCTGATTTACTTTGCATTTTTATCAGTGACCCAGGAAAAAAAAATAAAATCCTTGCTAAGAAATTTGGCAGATGACACAAAGACTGGGGGTGAAGAAAGAAGAGAGGTCACTGATGAGGGCTGAGCTGTTAGTTAGCAAACAGCACATTTTCTAATCCACCCCAATACAAAGATCCAAAGCAACTGTGACTGTAGTAGATCATTATAGAATATGACTCTGTCCTGTAAAGCAAAGACAGCCTGATCATGGAGAATACCAAATCCCTGAGGAGTTTAGTGGCCAAAAGACCAAGTCTTTAACAGATAGGTGAGAGAACTTTTGGATACGGAGGTTGTCTCCTGGGATGTCTATGGGCACTTAAGGGCTGCCAGAATATGGGCTCCCAGTGAGGAGCCTTCTATGCTGTGGTGTCCCAGAGGCTGCCATGTGGATGTGTGAGTCTGGTCAACAAGCCAAACAGCTTCAGCACATCACATCACCTTGCAAGTATTTCAGGCACGGTCTAGATGTAGCCAGTTCATCCCATCCTAGTATCTGTGGGCTAGAAGGATGTTAATAAGCTGTAAAGCAGAGTAGGTGAAGAAAATTTGCCTTGTGTAGTAAAAGGCCAACACTTTAACACGAGGAAAATGAAGGGTTGGGTTTGATCAGCGTGTAAGAACAGAACTTCATACTGGCTGTGTGGTACAGAAGATGGAGGTATAATACTACCCAGAAGCTGCAAGCTGAAACTGGGCAAGATCAGACTAGACTTTAGAAGTGCTGATGTTTGACTATTAGAAAAACCTCCCAAAGGTTTTGCTGGGCTCCCTGGCCCCAGCAATTTTTAAATTTGAGATTAGATTCCTTTTAGAAGAGCATCAGATATGCTAAGCACAGCAATATCTTTGACTTCCTAATCCACAATTTGATGAAGCCTTCTCTGATTTTTCCTTTCTCTTCCTCCATTCCAGAAAACTTGATCTAGAGGGGGCACCCCCATAGGAGCATCAGAGATGTATTTGTCAACTTTCTTTCCAAGTGAGTGTTTCAGAAGACAGTCATAGGTGAGGTGACAAAGGAATTCAACTCCCATGTGATACTATATTACTGGGCATGATAAGGATTTCAGGCAGGCCTGAATGGGGAAATCAACCAGTTTTCTTCCTTTGTATAGACCAGGATTAAATCTGGCACTTCCCACTTGAACAAAGATATGTATTTTGCAAATATTTTTTGGATGAGAGCAGGAGTGCAAACATGCAGCTATCTGAGGGCCCCTCTAGAATGGGAAGTGTCATTTGGGGCTGGGGATCCAACAGAGGCTCACCTAATAAAATCAGCTGGGGATGTCAGCGTATATAGGAATTTAGGTATTCACATATGAGTATATGAGGCTATAAATAGGCTCTTGGAAAGCTTGGAAGCTTACACAGTTATTGCTTGTTATTTTAAAACATTAGCATGCAATTGCTGGTGAAGACCTGTCTAGCCACACAAAGGAGGAGCAAGAAATTCAGGTTCTTCCAACCCACTCAGACTTGCCATGGAGGAAAGACCAGCTTCTGGTAAGTTTTGGTTTTTATGAACAATTTAGCCCTCAGGGCCCTTGAATGTTCTGAGCCAACTTGGATGCCTCCTTTGTGATACAGATATATGTTACCAGCCACTCATTTATTTTTCCTTGTTTGCCTTCTTATTCTTAAAAAAAAAAGTTCTGTAGCACAGAGTTTGAGATTGTCTAATGCTCCCAGGGACATTTACAGGACCCTCCCCCACACCTGTAGTGACTGTATCTCACTGGAAGGACTCAAGGGAGATACTTCGGCAAAATATGTCTCTTTAAATGTGCCTCTATGCTTTGGATGGTGAGATCATCACTTTAGGGCTGGTGGTTTCTAAAGAATTTGACTTGTGTAGTCCTAGCAGGTTCACTCACCATTTGAGTGCCCCCTCCCAGCAGCACACAACTGGAGCCCAAATGCTTTCAGCCTGGCTCTTTGCAGATTCTGTGTCTTACTGTGAAACGTTTACACATTAATTCCAGCTAGGAGGAAAAAATCAAGCTGTTCAGGAAAATACACTTTATTTTATCTTTTACTTTAGCTTTTATCATTAGAAAAGGGCATAAGTTGGTTTCTGGGCTGGATGAGTCAGATGGAGCTGATGACCATTAGCACTGCATTAAAACACTGAAGTAAAAAAAAACCAACCCAACTTCTTGTAAACATCTGATTTAAAAAAATCCACACACCAGTGGTTAGAAGCTGGCAGAAGTTATTAGCAATAAGCTCTCCTGCATAGAAACAGGTTTATTACCATCTTTTCCAACCTAAACAATTCTATGATTCTATGCACTTACAGCAGCTGGCATAAGCCTGGCGTGGTGTCAGCAAAGACCACCTCTCCACCTGATCCTAGGAAAAATACCAGCAAGATTAGGGTGTATTCTCTTCTCAATCCCTGCATAACATATTCCCTTGACTCCTGCAGGAGTTTTGTGCATGTCCATGTATGAAAAGTGTGGTCCAAAAAATGAAAACCAGTCAATTTTGCCTTTTCAGCTGGCAGACCTGTGAACAAGGATGGGGCTGCCTTTAAAGGACTGGGGTAGAAGGGCTGTATTTTGCTACATCACTGAAAGCTAATAGAGGCTATCCAACAAGGAAAGAATAAATTAATCACAGGTCACAGCCATATGAAGTTCTTAGGTAAAATCAGATTTGTTAGAGGGTGTAGTGGTTTATTTTTGATTTTGTCGGTTTGTTTTTCAAAATCAACAGAAATTTGCCCTCTGCAGGATGCACTTCCTGCTCCTGGGTCTGCCCACACTCAGATTTCAAAGGACATTGTGGCTTGTTGAGCCCTAATGTTGTTTGGTTGCTTTTTTTGGTCGAGGACATTTCCATATGATTACACTCTAAAAGTGTGCCATAGATTACATGGTCCATAACCAGGTTACAAGGAGAGAACACAGGTCTGCATTTAGGAAAACATCTTTAATCCCAATAGGAGCAGCTTCAAATATTCAGCCTAAAACTTTTGCATTATTGACTTGGTTAAATGTAGGGACAATCCCTGCAAATATCAGGGATGTTCACAGGGGAACAAAACTGTTCATAATTAAATTTAAAAGTGAAGCAAAAGAACCTGCAAGAGAACCTGAAAGTTTGCAGGATTGGGCTTCAGGTATGGAAAGCACAATGTTAAAAACTTGGTGTAACAAAAATCCAGTAATTTTTGCCTTTATTCTAAAAGACCAAATCATTTCAGATTTTGTCAACTCCTTAGTTAAAAGGGGATGAAAAATTCTGACTATAAAGGAGGTGAAGTGGCCTGTAAGGATTTATAGGTAACATAAAAATTGCTATTGAAACAATGATCCCCTTGCAGTTGAAAATATTGACCTTTGCTGAAGAAATTCACAAGTCCTGAACACAGTGTTTGCTGCTTAGTCCAATTTCAAGTCAATTGAAGGAAGCAAAATACAAAGAGAAAGGTCATATTGACTTAGTATAACAATCTTAATGAATCTTGGCCCTCTGTTTTGCACTTCCAGTGGAAAACTCAGTGGCTCATTCCCTTCCTCTCTGTGCTGATTCCAAAAATACAGGCAGAAGGAATAAGCTTTTGCTCAGCTTGATCCCCCATGTCTGCATTTAAACAGAGTCCTTATTTTTAGAAAAAACATTTACTAAAAAGAGCTGTTGTTGACAAGAAAAGTCACTCATATTTCAATATTAAACATTTCCAGAACTGTAAGCATGAGGGGGAAGGTAAGTAATTTCAGAGTCACAATCAATAAGGAAAAGACTGAGAAGGATTTCTGTACAGTGAATATTTCTCTGCCTCCCAGCAGCATTTGTTCTGTGCTAAACCAGAGTATTTTTTGGGATTTCTGTTGCTTACAGGTGTACCAGTCATGGACCAGCACTCAGCTGAGTAAGGTACTGTACAAATGCAGAACAGAAAGATAAATCTAAGCCAAGAGCTCAGAGATGGATGCAGACAGACAGCTGGGGGAATAGAAGGAAACAGTGACATTATAATATTTGAGTCCTTATTTCAGATAAACAGTGTCAGGCACAATGACAACATTATTTTGCATTTTTAAAGCTGTTGCTTCTACCGTCAGCCCCAACCCTGCCATCCTCCAAGCCTAAATGAAATAATCCAGTCTGTTAATAATGACTGAGCTGCACTGGCAGTCAAGGTCAGAAGTCTAGTGAAAGACAAATGGTTAAAGTTTACTAAGCAGTTACAAACCACCAAAAACAGGTCTTAAATGGTAAGTGTCAGGCAAGCCCTTAATAACAGGTAATACTACCAGCCCCACCCATAATTATTGTACTCATCTCCCCACCCTCTGAATGTCACTTGTTTCCACCAGTTGCAGGCTTTTCAGAGCATAGACAGTGCCTTGGCAATGTCTGCACACTGCCTTGCAAAAATGGGGTGAGGTTTTTTATCTGAGCTTCTGAGAAGCTGCTGCAATACATGTATTAAATAATAATAGCACAAATAATAGCAATAATAATAAAACAGGAGTATCAGCTCTGTGCACATCAGCTATGCCGATGCTATCATATCCCCTGTACCATTTCAGGCAACCTTGAAAGACCGTGTGTAGATGTATTGAAAGGAATACATTTACGGTACATCACATAGTCCCCATTAGTAGGCTTTTATGATCACATTACTATGTGCTTTGTCTTCAAACGGAGACTTCACTGGCTTTTCCACCCATAAGCAAGAAAAAATACTTGCCACACTCATTATCAGTCTCTTGGTTCAGATTTTCTCTCTGATGTACAGCTGCTTCATTTTGTTTCTCAGTTCCAACAAGACGTATTATTGTCACCTTTTCCATAACAATTTCCTTATACTTCTGAAACTAGGTGACAGTCAAGGATAGTACGATGAGCCTGAAACTGGTACATACTAAGAAGTATTTTAAATGTGAAGAGATGGTTAAATATTTTTGTTTAGTTGTTATTTTACACATTTACTACCATTTGGGTTAGAGAGTTGTTTAAAATTCTATTACGTAATTATATTATCTTACTCATGAGCCTTGTAATCTGTTTGTTCTGTTTAGGGGAACGTAATGAGTGTGCAAATCACATGGAAACTTCTATACTGATTTGATTGCTGATTTGATACAGGGTGCTTTTTAAACATCTGACTCAATGCTCAAGAAAGAATAAAAAAATAAATATATGGGATGAATTGTCAAATAAATTTGGTTTGTGAAGCAAATTAGGGAAGACTTTGAGAGACTTAGCGCCTCAGTGAACAAACTCCTATGTATTTGTAATAATATAACTCCCAAATCACAGGAAATTAAGTGTGGTGCTTTGATTTGTGAAAATATGCAAGAATATTCTTTTAACTATCTGATCAGCTCCATACCGAGCCCTCACGCTACCAAAAGGTCAGAATCCAAAAGGGTTAAGTATTGACTGACAAGAGGATGAAAGGGAAAGCAACAGAATGTGGGTGTATAAAGGTCTTGAGGGACATTCCTAAAAGTCAGTATCAGTTTTTACACTTCTTGCACAGGACCAGATATGAATTTCAAATAATGAATAGATTCAGATCATCTATACTTTTCAAAAACGTGAAACTCATATTTATCTGTGCCCATGCCAAAAACTTTTCTTCTTTTTTCTTGCTCAAGCCTCCATTATTTTGAAAATTCATGCCAAAAATCATCATTTTTACCCTTTTTCACCCGTTTTCACCTGTTTAGAACATCATGCCCTCTCCTGTCTTTCACCATGTAATTTGAACAGTCACTTACTGAATTATGCAGTTTACAAAACAACACATGGGTGAAATTTGCTAGTCACCTGGTGTGACAATTTGTTAGAAAGAAATGGGTTTGAAAGCAAAAAAATCCTTGGGTGCTGGCTATTTCCAGCACCACCAAAAAATGCTTTGGATCCTAAATGCAACAAGCAGATTAGTGAGTTACATAAATGGAGAATGTGCCCCTGCCCCTCAGTCCAGCTACAGCAGGGCCTTAAAAGGGACTATTGCCGTGTTAAAGGACCTTCCATGGTAGCAGTGGCAGGATGAGAGACTCACAGGGTGAGGGGTTGACTACAAAAGGCCCTTGGTAATTTGTGTTCCACTTTCCTTTTCCTAGGGGCAGGATGTTTCGGTAAGAGAGAGTTTGCTGGCAACCTGATCCTCCCTGGAGTTACGGAGATCTTCAAAGGAGATGTGCTGGCAGCCAATGTCCCCCCTCCCCCTGTTGGGTTTTTCCCATTCACACTGTGGATCTCTCCCACAACAGACCTCCTGATCAGCTCCTTCTTTGTTCCACAGCACAAGCTCAGCCATATTCGAGTCTCTTACTAGCACGCACCACATCAGGAAGCTTCACTGTATTGTTTATGTGGCAGAATGGCTCCACCGTGCAATGGTATTAACCAGCTTCAAAAAAATAATAATTTGAGAAGTTGTGTGGCTTCTAAATGGGAGCAAGAACCTGATGGTTGAGAAGGGCAATGGAGCAAGACTGGGAAGACAAAAGAAGAAGCTTATGAGGAGGAAATAGCTACTAACCCAGCCTTTTGACTTAGGGCTTTCCAGAAACTCTAGAACCTTTGTCTCTGTCCCACAGGATTTCACATGCACCAGGGATAAATAAATATGTTGGGAAAGTTGGCAGAGCCCTTTCCCCACTCTTGCTCTAGTGGTTTTGGTGCCCAGAGCTAAAAGCTTCACCCAAGGACACTTTTCAAGCCATCCCTCCATACTGGAGGAAATCCAATGCAAAGAATGAGAGCCTGACTTGTCCAGCCCTGCAGAAGGGTGAAAGAAGAGCTCAGAAATCATAAAGCCATGTCCCAGCTCAAAACCCTCCAGCCACAGAGCACCCATGGCCTGAGATGTGGCACAGCCCTCTCTGGACTGGCGAGTGAGCTGGCTCAGGATGGGCTGCAGGGATCCCTGGACACACATAGCAGTACCTCCACATGCTGTCTCCCCTCCAGCCCCATGGATGCTGCCTGACAAGTTATAGCCAGTGGTGCTGCTGTAAATGGCAGTATCTCTGGGAATGGCTTAATTCAAATCACACTTCTCTGGCACTGCACAGGGAGAAAGGTGGGTGGAATAAAAAAGGGAAAGCCAGCTTAGTGGCAAATATTGACAAAAAAAATAACAAAACATTATTCTACAAACCCAAACAGTGAACAGGTGAATCTATGGATGAGTATAGCCCAGGAAAGGTCTTCAGACTCATGCATTCATGTTCACATTTCTAGTGCTAAAAATATGCTTGCAGAAACGGAACCTGTGTAAGCATAGGCTGCTGAAACTTAGAGGAGGTAAATTAAAAAAAAAAAGTATAATTATGCGGGAGGGCAGATTTTACCAGATAGAATAAAGCACTAGTGCAATTGCTCAGTTTGGGGCTTGTTTGTTTGTTAGTTTTTAATGAGGATACTTCTGCTGGCATCTCTTAACTCTCAACAAATGCTCTCTTGATTGGGTGTTCAGCACCAGCAAGGATCACACTCAACATCCACAGTAAAGCTTAATCTTGAGCCACATTAGCTCATGAAAAAAAAAAAATCTCTATTTTGTTACAGTCATATATACAGCAATACAAAATTAACAGTCATACTACCTGCACTGTACAGGCTGTCCTCCACTTAACTACCTGCATTTCTACTCTTCTTCATTTTTGTTCTTTACTGAGAGAGGAGTGGTTTATGAAGGAAAATAAGCAGCTTATTGTTCCTTTTCTCCTCCTCCATTTAATTCATCAGGTTGCATGCGCTTTCTTAATGAAGCCAGCTATGTTTCCACGGTGTAGTGTTTTGTTGTGCAAAGTTGCTGTTCTCCAGCACTCACATTTCTGCCTGGTAGGCCTAGGTCAACCACAGTTTCTGACTTTTCCTGCTGAGTGACAAGCAAGGCGTTTTACTTAGCAGACAGCAAATTTGCAAAAGCACCTGCTATTGGGAGCGAGGGAGGGTATGGAGTACTCCATTAGCTGCCTAAATAACCTGAAAACCTGTCCCTCAGTCCTGCTTTGGATCTCCAGTTTTGATTTGTATTTTCCTACCCTGTGTGATGTGGTCCTGATAACCTCATCCAGGCAGTGCTTGGGTACTTCCAGCAGCACGAAGCAGTTAGACGGATGCACAAGTTATGAAATATTGATCCAATTCCCCCACTGAAATCACCTACCAGCAAAATATGGACATCTTTTGAGAACATGAACAGCACCCTGACTCTTAAAAGCAAAATACCAGTAATCTGAGGAAAGAGCCTAAAGCACCACTCATTTGTGGTACCAGCTTTACCTAGGAGAAAGGAGACACTGGGCTGTGGAAAAACCTGCAAGGAAGTTTGCGAAAGTGCATTTTCACCCTGTGCTTCATATGCAGAAATGCTATACTATTTACTTACTTGGATGATGACTGGGAAACACATTAGCATGAACTATTATGGAGATGAATGCCTCAGTTTTAGGAATTCATATCCCAGTTGCTACTCTGAGAAAATAGCTATGGACATAGATGGAAGCTGAGCCCAACTAATAACTTAAAAATCAGATCTCTGGAGTAGACATGAAGAAGCTGCAGAAAACAAAACAGGAGTTTGATACAAAAGCAGCCTTAAAACCAGAACCATTTTCACTAGCGTGGTATATACATCTTTGCTTAACTGATTATACATTTTCTTCATTGGGCAAAAGGGATTTGAGACACGCAAATTCTATTTTAGGGATGAGTTGTGTAACGTCACACTTGCTCATGAGTAATCCCATTGACCTCCTCAGGCCGCCTCATGCAAGCAGGCGCCCCTCATCACCGCCGCGGGGTTTCAGTGCATTTCTGCATCTGCGCCACCCTCCCGGGCAGCACCGCGCCTGCCCTGCTTCGGCACCGGGGCTTCGCCGGGCTCCTCTGAGCGCCGCAACGCCGCGCCGAAGCACAGGGCAGAAGCGTCCTGTGCGAGGCATTAGTTTGATTACTTCTCTTAGGATACGCACGATACATTTTTTCACGACCGTAGAAAGAACGTTTCAAGGTTACTCTGTGAGAATAATCAATCTTTTAAAACACACAAGTTCTCTAATTACATTTGCAAAGAAAACAGAAAAGAAAAGCAGTGCATGTGCTTGTGGCAATGAAGAAAGCTAGTAATCTCAGCACAGCTGAGCCCCTAAGTTTGTCTTTTCATTCAGTTTCAGACAATTAGGTATGTTAACAGTAAAAAAAAAAAGGGGGAGGGGGGTGGAAGACAGAGAAAGAAGCACGTGGTTAATTTTTACAACACAGTGCCCAAATGAAAAGAGACCACTTGGCTTCATCTAACTTCCTATCTTCGTAGTCTGAAGAATGCTGCAACATGCTACTAGTACATGCCTGTAAGGTAACTAGTAACTGGCTTCCATAAACACTACATTTACCAGAAGAAAAAAAAACAGTAAAAAACCCTGCTTAGTTCACTGCTCATTATACAAGCCAAATTGCAAAGAGACTTTTTTTTTCTCTACAATGAAGTAAATGGAAGAGCCAACACATACAAATATGCGTCTGTTACTAATGAGATGTTTACAGCCCCTGCCTTGCCAATTGCACGTATGTAATACCTCACTTCGTCTTTACCTATATAGAGCTCTGGTTAAGAGACAATATGTGCAAATTAATGTCTAAACAGACATTATCTCTTCAAGCCTGGACATGGCTTGAAGCCTCGTTAATTTTTTTTAAATGCCACAGCTTTCTACTAAGGTTTTAAAACCCTTTCTTCCACTCTTTGCTAATGGTAAAAATGTTCGGGGGACAGGATAAGATATTTATAATAACAGGACATTTTGCTCTGCACTTTGTTTTAGCATGTGGGGGGAATAATAATTGTATTCAGACTTGAAATGGTTTGGGTTACGCAGTTCAGAGCACAAGCACCTGCAGCAAATTAATTTGTTGTAGCACATTTATTATCTCATAGCTTCTATTTAGGCTGCAGCTGTTGCTATTATGTTAATAATGTTTTTTATCACCACTGTATACAACAGGTTATGGTAATAGAGAAATTTTGGGGCATGGGGTGTTGTTTTTTGGGGTTGTTTTAAATTTTATTTCTCAGAAAGAAAAAAGATGGGGAGTATATAACACATAAGCATTGATCAGGCATTTAGCCTTCTGTTTATTAGCTGATTTGAAAGAGAATAGGCAAGAGAAATTAGAAAAGAGTAACAATAGACAAAGATGGCGCGTGCAGAATTTGTGAAAGCAAAAAAGAAGAAGAGATGGAAAAAAAGAAAAAAAAGAAAGAAAGACCGAACACCGCAATGCTGGGGTGGTGAGTGTTCGGGTGGGGGCGGGGAAAATGCTGCAGTTTTCGTGAAATAATAAGGTGGAAAAAAAGGCATACAAAGAGTAGGTTTTTCATTGTCTGTAAAATATAAACACAGATGAATTCTGTCTTTGGTTTGTTCATGCTTTTCACTCTGCACAGCAGGGATGTTCTTAAGAAGTTGCCCTCTGCGAAATTTCACTAAATGGAAACCGTGGACCCTGCATGATGCGATTATAATCACACCAGCCATTCTTTTTACATAATTTTTTGTTTAAAATCCAGTAATGCTTCTTGTTTTTAAAACATATATCTATATCTATACACGCATCTAAAACAGTGCTGGTTTATGTCCCCCCAGCAAAGTGCAAGCTGAAGCTATAACTGGCTGTATCCCATTCGCAAATCTCCATGGACTCAAAAACAATATGAAAATTTTTAGCTGACAAGAACATGTCTGCTGCCTGCAGTCACTGCAATAGCTCACCATGTTGCCTACTAACCAAAAGATCAAAAATTATCGATTTCATGGCGCTGCGTGCTTGGGATAGAAAAGCTACTTTAAAATTTGCATTATTTAAGAAATGAATTAAGAGAAAATACTCATGTTTTAGAGCACTTTGGAATGTAAAAATGGCTTTATGTTTTAATCTTATCAATGATTTACTATAATTCTATTATTTTTAGCAGCTGGGGTCTGGAAATGATTTTTTTTTTGCCGATGAATTTAGGATTTTGCCGCAGTATACATCTGCAGTCCCAGAATCCTCTGGTAAGATAATCCCTCCTGCGATGGGGAAACGCCTTTAACCTTTTCGTGAATGAAAAATATGCAACCATTTTGAAATAAAAAGGGGGAAAGAATGATGATTTCTAAGAGCTGGAATGAAATTTACTGTGAATTGAAAGAGCAAGGAAAGGAAAACATACTGTAATTGCGTTGTGGCGTTGGAGTTTCTAGCTGTTGTCTCCATCGCTCCTACCCTTTCTCCAACGGTATCCGTAAATATGCCTGGAGTATGGTGTCACCCATATCTCATGCGGGTGAGAAATCAAGAACCAAGGCATTCAGAAACGCAGCACTTCCTTGCCATAACTGCACAAATGCTACAACTATCACAACCTTCATGCTGCAGGCTTTCAAGAAAATTTTGATTACCGGTCATTGAAATTCATTTGACCAGTGGATTCGTAAGATGACCAGGCTGCGTTAGGGAAGCCAAGCCTCTAGAAAGCATGAGGTGTTTACAGCTGCTCGGGGCTTTCAGCTAGAAAGGGAGAGGGAATTTTTCTGCGGCATAAGGAAATTCTGAAGTCCTAATCCATGCACAGCCTTACTCAAATGAAACTACTACTCTGATAGTCTCATATTTTCAGACTGCACAGTAATTAAGAAAGAGTGGTCTGAACAGAAAAATTGTGTCTTAATGATTTACTATCTTATGTTTTAAGATTACATATTAGAGCCAATTACTCGGAATAAGGAAATCTGGCCTAAAGGTATTGAAAGAAAAAGGCAAAATTATAGATCAGCTATGTTCTTAAAGACAGCTTCCTATATGAGTACAGGTATGTATTTAGAGTATTGACAATTAAAGGGTTACAACTCTCAGAAACCAGAGGTTTCATGCGGACAGAGTTTGATCAGGGAAGGAGGTCGGTGTCACACTTCCGCAATCGGAATTGTTTTCTCCTGCGTTTTTGGATGTCTTTTCTGCCAGGGTGCCTCAACACAACCATTGCAATTGTTTTAAATGAGTGTGAGACCCATAACCATTAAAAGACAGGCACACAGAAATTTTAAAGGAAAACTTAGGTGCTGCCATAGACGCAAAGATGACAGCTTTTTGATCGCTATTGTGGATTTTTGCTCACATGATCACGCATTAAATTTTGAATATAAAGCCATCTTGATATTTGTTTGGCTAGTAGTAATTAAAATGTACGTATTGGAAGATGCAATGCTTCAGGTTTAGTCTGTTCCAGTGCTTAATATGCCAGTGATCAGATATTCAGATGAGCAATGCCTCAGTTACTTATATCAGCTGGAGACTTTAATCTTAGTTTCTGAAACATACCTGATAAATAAACTGTTGTAGGAATTCACGTGTACTGAATTAAAGAAGGAAGTATTAAGGCATACTGCATTTATCCAAAATGAACGCGAAGGGAAAGAACAGGTTTTTTTTTAAAAATCAAATTGGTGGCCAATGACAATTCTATTTCTGATGCTTGCAGCAACATTTATAGACTACTCTAATTCATGTCATTTGAACCAGTTAACAAGATTTTTTATCATTATCTTCTGTACTAATTTATTACTAATTTGTAGGGTCTTTTTTCCTTCAAAATCACCCGGATACACACACACTTTTTTTTTTTTTCCCCATAATTTTTGGGAAAAGTAAAATCTCATAATTATTTTTATTTTGAATAATTCTTCCTTTCTTTGTCCATAAAGAACAATTTTTTTCCACTGAAACTGAGCCTGAATGGCATAGCTATTTACTTTAGCAGAGTAAAGACCTTGATGTATATTAATAAAACGTAGGTCTCAAGTATGAGGCAGAAGTTACATTGATTAGTGCTGTGTCTCGAAGAGTGTTTAAACATCACAAGCATCCCCCTCTCTTTTCCCCTTTGCTCCTGTATGAAAGTGAGACTATGTGACTTTTTAAATACACTACAATATCACTTTGCTAGAAGAAGACTCCTTTTTTTCTTTCTGGTTAAGAGGATCAGAATGATATATCTTTTTGCTGACAAGTGAATATATATTTAGTCAGTGTCTGAAAAAAAATATCTGTAGTTGATTCTTGAATATGTTCCTAGAGCATGCACAGTTAGAAGCCAATTATGCATACATTTTTAAGATCCATATGGGAAATCAAACATTCAGGCCCAGAGCCCTAGATATTTCTGTAATTGGTAATTTTGCTTTGTCCTCATATTAGTACATGGCTACTCATTTGTTGCTATGTTCCTTACAAACATAGTAAAACACCAGGATTTCAGAAGGAAAAGTGACCATCTAAGTTTACATTTAACTGCTTCTTATTTTTAATTAATGGGCTTCCTACTTCTTATTGTACTAAAAGTTGACTCTTCAAAAGCAGTGCTAAGGATGAAAAAAAAAAAGGGTTAACAAAAAGATTTAAATCATTATCTTTTAAAATTCAACCATGAAGCTCTCCTTTGCACAGAGGATTTCTTACTGCAAGGACACACAATGGACATGTTAGGAGACTGCTTGACCTTTTGAAAAAAAAATATGTCTGCAGCATATTCTTCTAGTAAATTGCCACCAAAACAAACCTATTAAAGTATAAAAGAGCTCAGAGGAAACTTCTGAAGCTGCATAGACACACTCAGTGCTTCTTGGGGAGGAAAGGAAAAAAAGTAGAAGAGGAAGAATAACCGGACGTTTCGTGAATTTACTGATGAAGCCCCGCACTGTAATATCCCATATAACATTTATTCTTCTTGCTTTGATAGTGGAACTTGACACACTGTATTTTTTAAAAAATAGGAATATAAAATGTATTTTAGAAACATTTTTATATTTGAGAGAACACTGACAAGTTAATCATAATTGCAATTCGGCTATTAAGATACTTGTTTTTCTGGAGTATAAGTTTGGGGATTTTTTAAGGTGTAATTTTAGAAAATGTTTTGCTACCTAATAGCTAAAAATTGCAAAGCTGATACAAATCAAATTTTCAAGCAATGTGTCTAGATGCAAAAGTATCCTAACCACCTTGCAGTGAAACAAATAGATATTAAAATTACAACAACCCATGCAGAACTAAAGCATCCAAAAATCAACAAGAGTTAATCATTAGGTACTAAAGGCCTTACGAAATTTATATATATACATACATATATAAATTGTATGTTTTAAACCTGTTTTTAAAAGGTCTAGTTCCAGCTGTCCTCGTCAGGTCAAAAAGAAAAGCGGTCCACAGTTCAAGGGCCAGAAGCAAAGACATGGACTGTACCCCTCCTGCTCCTGCAAAATCCAGGCTCCGAAAGCCCCATCCCTGCAGACCTCAGGGGGTGGGATGGCACACAAAGAGGCTCTGAAAGGTATCTGGGACCATGCAATGCATCAAGGGCGTTTGACTGATTCTACTGTTGTTATCAAGTACCCAATGGAATTGCTTATAGTGAATTTGGCAATAATGCCCTATAGAAACAGCACTTTGAACTTATATAGTATCTTTGATTCAGGGATCTAAAAGGAGGCGTTTGCCAGTATTACTATTCCCATTTTACAGAGGGTGAAACCGAGGCACAGCAGATTTTCTCAAGGTTGTAGGAGGCAGCTGAGAAAGGAAGGTGGACAAAGAAATTAACTCTTCCCTCCACACCCTCTTCTCTTTTTTTTATTGCTCAAGCCAATCTTCACCAATACTTTCTCTGGTCCTTAGTTTAAATTGGAATCAAATTTCTGCTGTTAAAAACAAGATCCTTCTGCTCATAGCTGCACCAAATAATTCTACAGGAAGGTGATGAACACTCACAGCCCACTGGCCTGATCTGGCAGAATTTTCTTTGCCAGCTCTTGCCAACAGCTGCCCTCATTCTTGCCCTTCTTTTGACCAGTATTGTCAAAATGGGCAACTGTCCTAAGAGAAAAGAGCATGACAAGGAAAGCTGCATTTCTCGATTCTCCAACTTCAGGATTGTCCAGGTGGCATTTCTTTTCCTTACTAGTGTGCACCAGAGGTTGCCCACAGCAGAGGCAGGCTGGTGGGTGGATGATTGCTATGCCCTGCAGTGACAGGGGTAGTGGGGGGGGGAAATAGGATTTTTTTATCACCACTGCCTTTCCAATGTCATATGAGTAGTGACAGCTAACCCACCCTTGGAACCCCTCTCCTGCACTTGCCCCACTGGATTGTGGCCCCCTGTCACCTATGCCAGTTCCACCTTGTCTCTTGTATGCAGCAAGCCTTACATTAGCCTTCCAACAAACCCCCGGCCCAGGAGAAATCCCCTGTTTTGAAAAGCTCCAAATTCAAAAGAAAGCAGCTTACGTGAAAATCAAGCAGCTCTGCGAAAGAAGTTCCTTTAGTCTAACACTACATGTGAGTCAATAAATCAACGGGGAGAAAAAACAAATCTTTAAGTGCAACTTCCTAGGTAGAAACTTACAGCCTGTTTAAAACAGGATTATCAGTGGAAAAAAACAGGCATAAAGGTAGCCCCTCTGTGAACCACACATCTCCCCGCTGCAAGAACTGCAGGAACTGGAGGCTGGTGGGGGACAAGAGGCTGCAAGAAGCAAAACAAGAATTCGATCTCCCACGTCAGCTCCTACCAAAGCAAATTTATACTGTGGGGGGAACAAAATAATACCCATCTTTTGCTGGTAACGGATGTTTTTCCATAGCCACGTTGGTATATACGGTCCTTGTTTCATGTGGAGGGAGGTGTGAACGTATTTTTCCCTCCTGGTATGTTAAACACAGACTTTGCCAGTACAAGACGGTGCACGCAAAAAGTCTGTAAAACATTCTGCTATGCAAGCCCGAGCACGCCGAGAAGAGGCCGCCACGGACGTGCCTTCACACGCCGCGAAAAAACCTTGTGCAATTCGTATTTTCCTGTTTTTTACGACTCGCCAAAGAAGCGAGGGGCGGGCGGGGAGG